>CM029021.1:106789755-106929754 GCA_016801055.1 Panax notoginseng
AAAGTACGCCCATTCAAAGGAGAAACTACACTCCCTTCCCAGCACAGTCTGCAAACCCTCCAGTACCAAAAGGGGGAGAAGTCAAACGCCATCGAGTGTTTACACCCTTAGGGGATACCCTCGAGAACATTCTTAATCTTCTGACAACACAGAAGAAAATTACGCATCTTCTTCCACCAGCCAGCCCTAATGGACGGGGTTTCAATGCTGCTAGGAAATGTGCTTATCATGCCGGGGCACCTGGACATGATACTCAGTATTGTTGGGCCTTGAAACACAAGATCCAGGACCTAATAGATAATGGAGAGATCGTAGTCACCAAACCCAATCAGCCTCACGTACAAGACAACCCTCTTCCTCAACACAAAGAAGAAGAGGTCAACATGATTAATTGGAGCAGTGGAAAGAGTTCCAACTTCAGCTGTGATTCCCCTCAGACCATCAAATACGGTGATGACAGATGGGATTATGCTAAGTTCCAGTTCACAATGAAGCGAAAGATGAAAGCTCTCTGCAAACAAATTGAGTAATTGGCGGAACTGGTGACTTATCAGCATCAAGTGACTCGGCAATTAATCAGCCAGGAGCATGCCAGTCTCCTACCAATCGTCCTGAATATTCCCTCGTCCCTTTCAGAAAATGAAATGCTGGAAGACAAAGTGACGAAGAGAGCAAATGCCAAAGCCCGTTGGGATTTCGCCAACAAACGGGAATTCACCTATTTGGGCCAACCCATGGAGGAAATCCTTCACATGTTAATCAATGAAGGAAGGATCAGTTCCCTTCTACCTCCAATCAACCCCCATTCGGGATGGTTCAACTCTGATGGAGTATGTCAATACCACTCCCAGTCTCGCGGTCACAGCATAGAAGAATGCTGGGCACTCCGCCACCTTATTCAAAATCTAATCGACAATGGTATACTACGCTTGGCAGATAACGACACTATGTTACGAGCAAGTGAGAATGCAGGCCCTACTAAGTGGAAAAGTGTGGTAGCAGTTATATCTACTGAAGGTGAATGGATTAATATTGTTCTCACAACACCGATAATTCAGCTCAAAGGAGGAAGCAATCCTTTGAAAGTGGCCGCTCCCGAGCCAATCAACTTGCCATACAGAGCACAATATCCTATTGTTAGCTTGCGCAAGGTTCCGTGGAATTATGGAGAAGGTGAAGGATCCACCTCACATACCACTGCTACAGTGTCGAAGGAAAATCCATTGTATCTTCCCCATCGGGTGATGAACCCCACCACCAAATCAAAAGGGAAAATACCCATGGAGAAGATTGAAAAATTCCTCCGCGATGTGGGTCATAACGAAGCCTCGGTGGTTTAAAGCTTGAAGGAAGCTCCACCACAAATATCAATTTTGGACTTGGTCCTAACTTTCGAGAATCTCCGGAAGGTCTTGTTAAAGGTTTTGGAAGAAGCCTATCTTACGACATCAGTGGATACGGAAAAGTTTTAACACATGGTTGATCATATTTTCAACAACAATGTGATATCCTTCACTGATGATGACATACCATCCGAAGGGACTGGTCATTGCAAGCCGTTACACATTGCGGTCTTGTCTTCCGGATATATGGTAGCAGGGGTCTTAATAGATGGAGGTTCCTCTCTGAATATCTGCCCATATGCCACCTTGGTGAAGATGAATATCAATCTCAACTGAATTCGGAGTAGCCATACTATCATCAAAGCTTTTAATGGAGCCCGCCGTAACTCGGTTGGAGTAATTGAGCTGCCAATCGAAATTGGCCCTCATACATTCTGCGTATCCTTACATGTGCTCAAGATAGATTCGGGATACAACCTGCTCTTGGGACGACCATGGATCCACATGACAGGGGCAGTCCCCTCCACCCTTCAATAACAACTGAAGTACATTATCAACAATAGCCTGGTCACGGTCAACGCTGAACCAAAGATTCCTCAGCACGGGGACATTCCGTTCATCAATGCCAATACAGACGTAGAACCAGTCAGTTTTCATGCTTTGGAAATAAGCAACACCCAATACCACACTATTGGAGCACCACTACCCGAACCCCACATTTCTGATGAGGTGATGTCAGCCACTCAAGAAATGATGTCATTGGGTTATAAGCCAGGACAAGGGTTGGGTAAAGATGGCCAGGGTATCCAGTATCCCATTCGATTAACCAAGCAAGTTGGAAAAGCTGGACTAGGCTATTCTGCCAACTCTAGTCACATGAATCCTCATAAGCATCAAAAGATGCCTTCAGCTTCAACCGTGTGGCGTATGGCTTCGCCTTCAAATTCTGAGTCCGCACAACCTCCAATAAAGGTACCCGCCATTGTCATGGCCATGTTATTTCCTAAGCCGAAGCCGGTGGAGGAAAAGAAAATCGTTATTCCAGATCCTGCAATCGAAGAAGAGGAGCGGAGAATTAAGGAAAACGTTGTCCGAATAATGTCGGGCATGCGCATCATCGTTCATGATGAACATACCAACTTATACACCCCAGATGATGACTACCCTGACGTAATGGCCATCATTCGGTACAAGGAGGATGATGACAATCCCTCCATCACTGCGGTCCACCCGGACTTTACCCTTACCAATTGGAACAGCATTCCTTGCTTTGGTCGACAAGGGTAAAGCGGGTAGAAATTCTTTTCTGCCCTGTAGATACAATAACTGCTTACTTTTCTATACAGTATTAACAATTTATTTTGCCAGTATATGCTAACACTGTGTATGATTAACACATTTCATATATACTAAGTGAAAGCATATTTTGTTTCAGGACTCTGAATTTAGATGTGTGTGTATTTGCGGATACGATGCCTCTCCTACACAAAGATTGTACCTTTGATGTAGCGATGAATTTAGCCTTGATGGATCTCCAAGATGACATTGAGGTGCCTCCAGAAATTCAAGAATGGGTCAAAGACAAACCCAAACCTAACCTTGATCAAACCACTTCTTTCAATCTCGGAACCTTAGAAAGCCCTAAGTTAATCCAGATTGGTTCAGACCTTACCCCAAACCAACGAAATGACATGGTTACACTATTAACCCGATTCCAGGATGTGTTTGCATGGTCTCATGAAGACATGGTGGATTTATCCACTGACATTGTCTTTCATCGCCTTCCCATTAAAGAGGGATTTAAGCCAGTTAAGAAAAAGCTCAGGCGATTGAAACCTGAGTGGAGTTTAAAGGTGAAAGAAGAAATTGTGAAACAATTTCAAGCCGGCATCATCATGGTGTCTACATATCCTGAGTGGATATCCAACATCGTGCCCGTACCTAAACCTAGAGGGAAGGTGCGAGTTTGCGTGGATTACCGGGACTTGAACAAAGCTTGCCTAAAAGATAGCTTTCCTGTGCCATTTATCCACATTCTCATTGACAATACTGCTCAATACGACATGTACTCATTTGCTGATTGCTTTGCGGGGTACCATCAGATCATGGTTGCCGAGGAAGATCGTGAGAAGACTACTTTCATCACTCTTTGGGGAACTTTTTGCTATAAACGGTTGTCATTCGGCCTCATCAATGCCAGAGCTACCTATCAACGAGCTATGATGGCTCTTTTTCACGACTTAATGTATAAAGAGACTGAGATCTACGCGGATGACATCATTGTCAAGTCCCGAAAGGAGGATGACCATCTAGACCATCTCAAAAAGTTGTTCAACAGGTTGTGTAAGTACAACTTGAAATTGAATCCAGCTAAGTGCGCCTTTGGCGTCAAGTCAGGCAAGTTGCTAGGATTTCTAGTCAGCCACAAAGGGATTGATCTGGATCCTGCCAAGATCCAAGCCATCACATAAATGCCCATTCCTCAGACAGAGAAGGAAATACGGGGATTTTTGGGAAGGATCAACTTCATCAGTAGGTTTATCTCCCAACTCACGGCAACCTGTGAGCCAATCTTCAAGTTATTAAGGAAGAACTCCTCCATGAAATGGAATGATGAGTGCCAGAATGCCTTCCTTACAATCAAGAAACAGCTAGTCAAAGCTCCTATCTTGGTACCACCCAAGGATGATGTTCCCCTATTCATGTACGTGTCCATAAGTGACAATGCCATGGACTGTATGCTGGGACAGAAAAACGATAGAGGCCAAGAACGAGATATCTATTACCTCAGCAAAAGGTTCAGCAGCAGTGAACACAAGTACACTCTGATCGAGAAGACGTGTTGTGCTTTAGCATGGGCTTCCATGAGGCTACAACATTACCTCCATGGTCACACAACCCATCTCATATCCCGCGTGGATCCTCTCAAGTACGTGTTCAACAAACCCATGTTGAACTACCGGCTGTCCAGATGGCAGTTGATCCTACAACAATTTGACATCGTATATGTGACTCAAAAGTCCATCAAAGGTCAAGGAATCGCAGATCAACTGGCCGCCGCACCTTCAAGGGATTTCAAACCCTTGGAAACATATTTCCCCGATGAAGGAGTAATGACAGTACAGCAACACCATCAGTACGATACGCACCAATCATGGAGGATGTATTTTGATGGAGCTGTTAACATGGAAGGTTCTGGAGCTAGAGCAATTCTAGTATCTGATACGATGGAGCAGTATCCCGTTGCCGTTAAATTACAGTTTGTCAGCACCAACAATACGGCTGAGTATGAAGGCTGTCTCATGGGGCTAAAACTTGCCCGTTCAATAGGCATCAAGCGGTTAATTGTCCTTGGAGATTCGGAGTTGGTAATCAGACAATCCATCGGAGTCTATCAAACTAAGGAACTACATTTGCTGCCCTACCATCGGCAGGTTTTGAAGATGGCTTTGGAGTTCGAAGAAATCTCCTTTCTACACATTCCTCGTAATAGGAATGATTTCGCGGACGCATTAGCAACTTTGGCCTCCTTGATTCGCATATCAGACAAGGAACACTTGCCAAGCATCACAATTTCCCTGCACAAGGCCCCAGCCTATGGGAATTACGTTGGAGAAGTATCGGATGAGCTACCTCCCATCCAACCTCCTTGGTATCAGCATATCAAGGAATATCTGCGAGATGGATCTACACCCGCTGAGGTGAGCCTGACTAAGAAAAGGCGGATCCATCGACTCGCTATGAAGTTCTACCGAAGTAGAGATGCGCTCTATAAAAGAGATGCAGGACTAGGTCTCCTCAGGTGTTTAGATAAAGATCAAGCCCAAAGGCTTATGGATGAAATCCATGGCGGAGTCTGTGGCCCCCACATGAGTGGGCCCCTCCTTGTCAAGAAAGTCCTCAGGACGGGACATTATTGGCTATCTCTCAAGGCTGATTGCCATGACCACGTCCAAAGATGCTATCAGTGCCAGATTCATGGGAATGCTATACACGCCCCTCCACGGGAGCTCCACAATATGAGTTCGCCTTGGCCCTTCTCAATGTGGGGAATGGACGTTATTGGGCCCATTGAGCCTAAAGCCAGTAATGGTCACCGATTTATCTTTACCATGATCGACTACTTCACCAAGTGGGTAGAAGCAGCCTCCTTCCCCAGGGTCACTAAAGAAGTCATCATTGCTTTCATCAGAAACAATGTCATTTGTCGATATGGACAACCGGAGGTGATTGTGTCAGACAATGCCAAAAACCTCAACAACAAAATGATGGAGGAGTTATGAAGTGAATTCCACATCAAACATCTTAACTCTGTCATCTATCGTCCGAAGATGAACGTTGCTGTTGAAGCGGCTAACAAAAATATCAAGAAGATTATGCAAAAGATGTCAGCCAACCACAAAAATTGGCCTAACCTGTTGCCTCTTAATCTGTTAGCCTACAGAACTATAATGTGTACTTCAACTGGGGCAACCCCCTACGCTTTAACCTATGGGATGGAAGCAGTGCTCCCCATAGAAGTTGAGATGGAATCTCTCAGAATGTTGATCGATGCTCAGCTGGATGAAAACCAATGGGTACAAGACAGGTATCACCAATTGTCTCTGATAGATGAAAGACGAACTGCGGCTAACTTCCATGGTCAGCTATACCAGTAAAGGATCGCCAGATCCTACAACAAAAAAGTCCGGCTACGGTAGTTTACACAACATGACTTAGTTTTGAAGAAGATTCTGGACAACCAAGATCAGGCCAAAGGAAAATTCGCTCCTAACTGGGAAGGCCCGTTTATTGTCAAAGAAGTATTGACAGGAGGCGCTCTCAGATTACAAGAAATGGACGGCGATGAATTTCCACAACTCATCAACTGAGACACCGTGAAACGGTATTATATCTGAAGTAACCAGCAAACACCCTGGTGCATCATCATCAGGTCACCAGTCATTCCGGTTCTTTAACCCTTTACCACCTACAACTTGCTACACTTTGCCCCTCAGGGAAACATACTCTTCAAGCCAGCAGCCTGGCTTTCTCTTTTGTGCTCATACAACTTAGGTCATCCCACCGTGGATTGAACCTCTTGCGTTCGCAGTTTGGCTACCAATACATGGGATCAAACTTCTCCTGCTTGCAGTTTATCCTCAACCTAGGATTAAACTTTCTCCTCCCCGCACTCTGACCTGCACATGGGATTATGCTTTTCTTCTCGCCCTGAGGGGCGAACTATGTCGACCTGATCTCCTCTTTAATAGGAGTATGTAGGCAACCATGTTACATGGCCCGGTCGCAATAAAACAAAAATAACAAAAACATTTCTACCCTCTTCTCCTTAC
The DNA here is from genome assembly GCA_016801055.1 of Panax notoginseng. NCBI lineage: Eukaryota > Viridiplantae > Streptophyta > Magnoliopsida > Apiales > Araliaceae > Panax > Panax notoginseng. The sequence continues at coordinate 106,796,432 of CM029021.1, forward strand.
AAAAACAAAAACAACCAAAAACATTCCTACACCATATTAGCCATATACAGCGTTGAACCTCTTACACCAGGTTCGAACTACGCAGACCTGATCTCTTCTTCAATAAGAGTACGTAGGCAGCCATTCATGGTGCGGTCTCACCCCCTACCAAAATACAAACCATTGTCATCAGGTATTGGGATTCTCTTTCAATCCACTACATTTCATTCGGCTTCAGACCAAAGGGATGGAATTACCTGAACTCCTCCCAAATAGGAGATTCAGCGACCATCTAAGCTGTGGTCATACCTCGAAGAGCAATACTAAACCATAAGAGGTGGAATTAACTAGGCTTCTCCCAAATAGAAGTACTGGAGACCATCTGTGGTGCGGTCAATTTCAGAGAGGAAAGCCACACTCCTCTCCACATTTCCATTTAGAAACAAGTCCCAAGACACCAAAGATGGTAGGGATACATAGATCGATGATCCATTCTGAACTATCCAGAGACAGCTCAATGTCCATCCACCAAGGAAGAATTCAGAATTCATCAAGATCACAAGCCCTGAAGCAGCAGGCAAAATATCAAGCAAACAGCAAGGCATATCTAAAAGGGAAGTGATCCAAAAATATATTTTTCCCTGTCATATATAATGTTGTTTGATATATATACAATGTAAACTGTACATGACAAAATGGCTAAGCAAGTCTGTGCAGGTAAATACAAACTTATCTACGGATCAGGGTACATGCGAGCTAGCAAGACCAATATGGCATCCCTCTCTGATGAAGGAGGTAAGCTGTAGTCTTCTGGATAAGAATATCCACACGACCCAACAGATCTGTAGCCATATGCATGATGACCATATGCTCATCGATGTAAGCGCTCATCTCTGCGATCATACCAGTGGTAAGGGACCTCGCTGCAGTACTATCTGTGACAGCCACATCCCGGGCAGATATAGTACTATCCCGCTCAACTATCACTGCGTCTCTATCTGACCTAGCCTCATCCCGCTCAACAACAGCGGCATCTCTACGAGCTAATGCCTCGTCTCTCTCTAATAGGGCGGCGTCCCTCACATCCAGAGCAGTCGACATCATAGATCAAATTTGGTCTCTCTCAAAGGTCATCAGATGAAGACTCTGCTCTAAATACTGTGCCGAGTGCTGGATCACAAAAGTACTGGTACTAGGAGAATCTGAAAGAAATGCTGGCAACCCAACAGCGGTATCCTCCTCGATGTAGGTATCAATGTCCTCTATAGGCTCTACATCGTCTAACTCAATCTCCGGTACTGCAAATACTACTGCAGCCGATAAAACCTCCGTCTCCATCCATGCAGAGTACTCTGCGGAATAACTGGGACGACTGGCATGAAAAACAGCTAGCTCACGCTGATCCCAGCAAGCGTATACACGAGATCGGTCCTCGGCTGAGAGGTATCGAGAAGCTGAGTGCTGACCTGCCGCTCCCTCGAAAGGATGAAAATCCTGGAACTGATCAAACTGCGACATCACGGCCAATGGATGATAAGTCGTCACGCCCCTCAAGCCAGCCAAAGGGAGGAAATCCATGCCCGGAGCATGAGTAATGAAGTTGTATGGTGAGCAAAGCCCCGAGCACAGCAATATGCTAAATGGATCTCGGATATCTGCTAAAAATGCGGGCCTGGACTGAGCATCTACACACTCCGATGGCTGAAAGGAATACGACATAGCCACCTCATGGGAGAAACAATACCCATGCCGTCTAAAGGTACCAACTGGTCGCAAGTGTGACATAAACCACACATACAGCATGACCGAACTCCCACTAAACACGCCTGACGGATAAGTACAGCAGTAGGACGCTGATCGCAAGGTCTCTGCCACGATCATAGGTACAATGGTACGACCCTCCCTTAGAGCTCTCACCGCCATGATAACGCCTATATCTATCTCATCCATGTACCGCGGCATGTACACGTATGACAGTACACATAGTATCAGTACATCAACTCTGGCCGAACGCCAATGATCCTCCGACACAGTGAAATCCCCTGAATGTCGTGAGTAGCTATCCTCTGCACCAAATCTGTCACACAGAAAACGCTGAGAGATCACATGGCCAGATGTCAGCTCATCCTGTACCACTCTGCGCCTCAATCCGGTGAGATTCATGAAGCGCTTACTCATGTCTCCCAAAGCCATGTGTACGCAAGGTCGGTTTAGGGACAGCATCGTCAAACGGGCATACTCCTCCAGAGTAGGAGTCAACTCATGGGTGCCAAAGCGAAATACCTGCCTATCAGCTAGCCAATGCTCTAGCATCCCATCTATAAATCCTGTAGGAACCTGAAATGCCAAAAGGGTCATGGTATGCTGCAATAACAGATCTACAGTCACCCTATCTGGTGGTGACATGCTATCGTACCACGAGCGCATACCCAATACCACCACTGACGGTGGGGTATGATCTATACGGCTAACTGTCGAAGAAGACATCTGTGCGGGCCGTGTCATAAGACCATCCAGGGGTCAATACCGAGTATCTCTGGACATACATACATATGCATAACATGATACATGCATAACAGATAATGGATGGCAATATGATATAGGGAATGAAAAAATGGTGCATACATTCCTGAACATATCATCATCTAATACATTAGCTCTACACAGCTACAAATACATGAAAATGGGGCACAAACGCCCTACTACTAACAGATGCCTATCTAAAGATATAATGAGAATGGGGAACAGCCACCCAATATCTAATAGAGGCCTGTAAAAAGATATAGCGAGAATACACATCAGAAGAAGACAATGGTCTTGATGTCCACATCCTCAATCCTGTCCACCTGATGTAACTCCTCCTGAGTCACTGGATCTCTATCAACAGGGATATCAGGCCTATAAAGGGGAGGATCTGCGCCGGCAAAACCAAATGGGTCATCTGAGGGGCCAGTACCTGAGCTGGAAGGAACAAATGTCTCCACCTCTGCTGGATCTCTACCCAAATACCGAATAAATATCTGTGCCCGATCCAACTGCCGGGTCAAGCTATCAATCTGGGTCATATGGGTCAGAGCTCAAACACAAGCTACACAATCAGTCATCATCAATGATCCAAGAACCATGTCCCCCATAAACTGTGTGGCACAGGACTGGGTCCCAATAGTGCGAGGGAGCCACCAGCGCTGGAATATCTCCTAAGTACATGGACCCTCTGATAAATCAAAACCGTCAACTCCCAACAATGGAATATCAATGGCGGGTGACTGTGATACAGGCCAATGACGCCTAACAGGAGGCAACATCGGTATACGAATCTCCCTTGTGGTGCTCCTAATAGCACGCTCTCCTAAATAGAGCTCCTAGCCTCCATCGATGAAAAGAGGAAATCTCCAGGTGGAAATCAAATACTCTACTCCAGTAGGGTGTCCATCCTCAAAACCAATGATCAAATGATCCCCTGAATATGGAAGCCATGTGGTGGCGTCGGTCGTCAGCAACTCCAGCTGCATACGGCAATGAGCGAAGCCCTCAGATACAGGGACCTCAAGCAAAATAGAATGGTGCCATCGTCATCCTCGTGGATAGGTATCTAAGCCTAACACACTCATAGGACGCAAACATGGAAGCCTCTCACAGGTCCAAAATTGCGAACACAATGGCAAAACATCTGCTATCAGTAAACACTCTTAACCTGTGAAAGGAAAAAGACAAGAGAAATACTCACCAGCAGAAACGGGTAAAATCCTAGCCAAGCCTCGGTCAAACCCTGTGAGCGCAGACGCATGCCCCGGAGGAAATAGGCAAAGGTGTAAGAGCCTCAATCGTACTCTCCTATACGGTTCACATCGCGTGTGGCGCTGACCAAAGCGAAAGATACCGTGGAAGAGTTATCTGCTATGAAGCAACATCGAATGATCATCAGGAATAATCGCCGCAGAAATCGATCCCTGATCCTGACATCATCAGGCATGGGCTCACTCAATAGCCCGCTTATAACATCTACGCTCAAAGGACCTAAACGGACAGTCCTACCTTTGAGCGCACCCGCTGAAACTCCTAACAAGGACGGGACGGCAATAGGGGTGATATTCGCCATGCAAGGAACTGGCTCCCCTCCAAACTCCATACCTGTGATAAATTGCCAATCCATAGGCGTCATCATCACCTCGCAATCCAGCAGGTGGAGTGACTGAGTCTGATGAAACATCGCTCAGATAATGTCCTGAGGTAACCCCAGGGACAACGACGGGGAAGGATGGAGAAAAATGCCCTAAATCCCCATTCATGCACTACTGCTCTATAATCAGGATGAAGCACCTGGTACATGGAGTGGATGCTAAACCAGTTCCCCCGAGGCTGTGTAAAACTTGGAACCTGAATGAAGCACAGATCAACATCAGGACCCTTTTAATCCTCATCAATAGGAAAGAAGGAAGATGAAGTCTAGCGTCAAACCTCGTTAGCATGCAAATACATCGATGGGTGTCTACCCAAATCACCTAGCAACTCTGGGTTCACCACCTGGATGCTCGGAAGCTCCCTGCGAGGGATATGTACAACAGGAGCGGGATCCTCAATATCCACCTCCTCGTCCTCAACATCTGGAACCTCTACCTGGGCAGGACGAATCACAGCCTCCACCAACCGGCGAGGCTGTCTGACAAAACGGGGACGAGGCACTTCAGAAGCCCTCCACCGTATGCCAGAGGCGGTCCTGTAAGAACTGCTCGGCTGATCCGGATCCATAATATCTGGACAACAAGTCTTCAAATCACCTCAGAAAGGGTGTGGTATTGCCTTACCTAGAGCTTTCTAAAATGCATTATATGACTATATGCTTGCATGCATTTACTTTAACATATAATAGAGTTAGAATGAATGACTACCCAATGCCTACATTTGGAAAAATTTCGCCATAGTCCCCTTTGAAAATAGGACTATCCACATGCGCACAGGCATGTCTAGGTGGCCATTCAGTAGCACACCTACCCCAAAGTCATATACATAATATATGCATTAAAAATCAAATTTATCATGCATAAGGCCAACCTCAATGCTAGGAGTATCTTGCCTTTCTACCTTTTGCTCATTGGACCTCAAATAGGACAAAGAATAGCAGAAAAAGGTGACAATTTGACTGTCTCAGAAGTCAAATTTTTTCACATCATTATGTTCGGCATGGTTTAATACTAACATTTACTATGTTGAATAGTTTTTATCAAGTCATTTGTGCATACATAATCACTACTATGTGTTTAGATGCATTTCGTGCAATATCTCACAATCTAACAGACAGAAACTAGAAAAAATACATGCATACGTTACCATGATAGTGTAGAACACTTGTACAGTGACAGAATTTGCAGAAAACAGCCCGAACTCAGCAAATCTGGAAGGGTCTCACGGTTTTACTAGAGAGAAACAAGTTGAAAGTGACTTGTGATGGCAGGCTGCTAGGATTTATCATCCACGCCTGGCCGTAGGCTTACCTACGGCTGTAGAAAGTGCACCTATGGCTCCTCTATATGGGTCCCACCCCTCCAGCTCAGTCCAATTCGAGTTGAAACGGAGTTCTTACGGTCTAGAAAGGTCAAATCGAGAATAAAAATGCCATGCGATTGAGCAAAACAACATACAATCCTGGTCTTCTCAGATGAGACTTTGAATCTGTACATCACTCATTGGTAGTCACCTGAACACAAGGTATACTCTGCCGATGACATATGGCAATACCTCATACAGGTCCGATGCCGACGACTCCAGGTCGTTACCCTACATGAGTCCCCAACGGGGGTTATAACGTGAAGCCTCGACGGGGGTTACAACGTGAGTCCCCGATGGGGGTTACAACGTGAGTCCCCGACGGGGGTTACAACGTGAATCCCCGACGGGGGTTACAACGTGAAGCCCCGACGGGGGTTACAACGTGAGTCCCCGACGGGGGTTACAACGTGAGTCCCCGACGGGGGTTACAACGTGAGTCCCCGACGGGAGTTACAATGTGAAGCCCCGATGGGGGTTACAACGTGAGTCCCCGACGGGGGTTACAACGTGAGTCCCCGACGGGGGTTACAACGTGAGTTCCCGATGGGGGTTACAACGTAGATCCTCAGTGGGGGTTACAACACGTTCATCCGTGGACGATTCTATCAACGAAGGTCAAGCAGGCTTGACATCATTTCAGCCGATAGCGTTTAAACCTGTCAGAGCTATAGAGTTGTTCGAGCTTCTCATACCCAGCTGCTCATATTCCCCAGCGGATCCCCGGCGGGGGTCATAATGCAATGCCCCGTTGATCTACACGTCAGCAAATGTCAAGCAACCTTGATGATCTCCTCACAGAGTTTCAGCCGTTAATTCACACGTCAACGAAGGTCAGGCATCCCTGACAGCATTTGCTGTTGGCAGTAAATCCAACAGAATCATGACATATTCTGGCGATACTAACCAGGAGAGGTCAACATTATCCAAGAGGATAGATGATGGAATATGTTATACACATCCTCAAATAGATTAAGCTTTATCCCCACAGATCTCTTACACATAAGAGATACCCCTTCAACATCAAGTCGTTATCAAGAACACGGGAATTTGGTGATAACTCCAACACCAATATCCTAACAGATTCAGCTTGTACATCTGATCTGGTCAGTATTGCCAATCCCCAGTTGAAGCAACAGGGAACCAGCAATCATCCCCAGCATGTTGGGCCACAACCCCGTACACATGCATCATACATTTGCATCATGTTGCTACCCTTAGCACCATGTTTATCTTGTTGCGTTCCAAGTGTCTAGGAGGGGCATCTGTAGACACTCGAAATTTTCTGTACTACTGTTACTAACATTATAGGAGGACAAATTCATCTTTTAAGAGAGAACCCTAAAAGACAATCCAAATTCACACCGGATACCACCGGAAGTTCAGCATTAACCCCGAATCGCAATCTGGGTGTAACGGTTTCAACCTCGGACCTAACCCCGAGAGCTGCATATACAATACCAGAACACACACCGAAGAAGACCGATTAATCTCGGAGATAACCCCGAGGTATCCAGTCTCAATCCCAACCATGGGAGTAGCCACCAACCTTGGTGATAACCCCAAGGAATGCAGTTCCGGAGATAACCCCGAAAATACTTGTTTCAAATGCCATCAGCTTCAATCTCGGCACTCACAACGAGATACACTGTACCAACCCGGTAATAACATCGGGAAGACAGGCACACCTCAAAGATGACAATGAGGACCTTCAACAAATACAGCAGTCCAATCTCAGCGAAGTCTGAGCAACGTCTACTTATCGGCCCAATCCGGCAGTAACACCGGTGAGGGGCAACATCGCCATCTCGTCCAACATGATCCCACGTCTCGTCTCTACGCAACAATGTCCCACAAGGCTAACCAATCCCGAGTGGCTATTGTGCGAGGTAACGGATGAAAGTTGAAGCTTGAAGACCGGAGGGCATCGTCCCATCTTCAAAGACTTCGTACAAACTCTAATCCCATGCCATCGTACAACTCTCGACAATGGCGGTCCGAAATAGGTCCTGAATACCTCCAAAACGGATGCCCGGATTGCACTTCTCAAAATCCGAGTGGACATTACAGTGCCTGAGTGCACGTACTTCGAGATAATTCGACCTGACCCGCCTCTGGTACACATGCGGCTCCCTTTGCCTATAAATAAGAGGCTTGGGGTGCTGATTTTTAAGGGAAAAAAGACGGGGAAACCCTGCACAATTTGCTTTGCACTCGCCATACAGTGTATTTTTCCACTTTCAAACACCTGTGAGCTCATATATAGCCTCTTTTATACCCAAAAAAGCCCAGTGTTTACCCACTCTAAAGATATAGAAGCCCTTTTTATCAGTCAGTTGTAAGCCTTCTCACACACTTTAGAGTCTTTCTCTTCATCTTTGCACACACCCTTCTACACGTTAAAAGTCGTGTTGCTTGCTTTTGCCCGGACTTCGGTCCGTGGTTTCATTCTAGTCTGTATATATATATATTGACTAACATTATCGAGTTATGCCTCGATTGAGCCTAGACTTCGGTCTGGAGAGTTTACTGCTTTAATATATATATATATATATATATATATATATATATATATATATATATATATATATATATATATATAAAAGCGAATAAACGTACCAGACCGAAGTCTAGGCTTATATATATATATATATATTTGTTTTGTTCTGCCTGGAGTTCCCTTCGTGGCAGTTGATCGCTTTTATAGCTTTCTTTACATTTCGTCATGCCTGGAGTTTACTTTGTGGCAGTTGACCGCATTTACAGCTTTATTTACATTCTGTCCCGCCTGGAGTTTACTTCGTGGCAGTTGACCGTATCTACAGCTTTATTTACATTTCTGATCCCCCATGGAGGTGCTTCGTGGTTGGTGATCCTGTCTGTATATATATATATATATATATATATATATATATATATATATATTTACAGCTTATATATATATACCTGCTTATTGCTTTTATACAAATTGCAATATTCTGTGCGCCTAGGAATCATGTGATCACAGATTCATCTCATTGGATCTAGATTTGGTTCCCGTTATGGACATTTTCAGCTGTAAGCAGCTTATAAATTATTCTGCGATGTCTGTATTTCCTTAGATGGTTTCCATACCCACGAGGAAGTCGGCATTATTTTTGTATATATATTATTTTTCATTCGAATGCCTCGCATTCGTCAAATAAAATCAATTCAGCCGCTCACTTAATAAAAATGGAGGTGTAAAAGGTCTCAATTCCTATTGAGCATCAAGGTTTGAAAAACCTCTTTTATAAAACATCATTGCCATATCTTGCTAAAAATTGAATTTTTACATAAATTCAAATCATGTTTATATAGGTTCGAAAGAGGCCTCGCACAATTTTCATATAACAGCACATTGACCCACACACACACACACACACACACACACAGATAATAGTTTCTTGAAAAGAGGCGATCACCGTGGTAACACAGATGTCGGGGGGTGCTTAACACCTTTCCCCCGCATAACCAAGTTCCCGGACCCTAAATAAATCTCGATTTCGCCGACCCGTATATCAGTGTCACATCACTGGGTCAGTGTGCAAACCTTTTCTCGGTTGTGTTGGTACAACCATTTAAAAAACCAACTGGCGACTCTTAATAGTCCCATCGTCGATATTATACATGTCGGACCTTTTTCACTTATTTTTTCAAACAAATCTCACCTAAAATGAGAAAACCAAAGAACAAGTAACGGAAAGGGACATCCAAAAATCCCGACGTCGACAAGTATCATCTGCATAATATGTTATATTATTAAATTAATATTTGAGACGACAAAGTTATTCATATTATTATTTGTAATATTGACAATGTCTAGGAGTTCTGTCAATGAGAGGTTTGGTCACCTAATTGCGAGCCAATAAGGAGAAATCCTTATCGAAAAGCCCCCTCTTTCCTGGGAACGACTTGGTTGTTAAATATTATGAGTTATAATATTAATGATGAATAAGTTCGTGTTGATTAAAGATGAAATCGATAGTTCCATTGTGTTGGGATTATTAGTGTTAGTGGAAATTGATATTTATTTTGATAATAATTGATGTTTAGAAGGTATACTGACCAATCGGGTAATTAATCGGATAAATGAGCAATTAATTGCTATTAATTCACATGCTTATAACTATGTGTTCACATGTGTGTACTATTGATTCACATGATTTACTATTAGGGGAGTTGGTGCAAGATGATAATACTTGCATAACTAAATTTAAAATGGAGGTATAGATGAATATACTATACTGTAATTAGTTTTTTTCACATGATTATACTATTGAGTCACATGAATGAACTATTAATTTACATTATTTACTATTAGGAGAGGTGGTGCAAGTTTGATAATACTTGCAGGACTAAATTAAAAATGAAAAAAAAGAAGAAGGTATTATACTGTAATATTTCGAGCCCCAAAACGTGCAATTATCGAAACTATATTTTCCTATAAATAGAAGCTCATTCTTCCTTCATTTCTCACCAATTCACAAAAGCTTTAGAGCAATTATTATAGAGAGAAATTATAGAGAGAAAGAAGAAGAGAAGTCTGCTATCTCACTATTCCAGTATCCAGTTTTTTTAAGGTAAGGGGTATTATTCTTTCGTATTCATGAAGAGAGTTATTTTCTTTCAATACTCGTAAGGGTTATTATTCCATTCTTTATTATTATGTTGGAATAACATGTCAATGCGATTTACCGCATACATGGTGAAATTCTTTTGTTATTCCATTCTTTATTATTCTGTTAGAACATCATGTCTGTGCGAATTACGCATGACCTGGTTCCATTCTTTATTATTCTATTGGAACATCTTATCTGTGCGAATTACGCATGACCTGGTTCCATTCTATATTATTCTGTTGGAACATCATGTCTGTGTGGATTACGCATGACCTGGTTCCATTCTTTATTATTCTGTTAGAATAACCTGTCTGTGCGGATTACGCACGCCTGGTGAATTCTTCTGTTATTCCATTCTTTATTATTCTGTTAGAATAATCTGTCAACGTGGATTACTGCATGGCGGCAAAAATCCATTTGCGGTTTCATATATTCTATTATACTCAGTTGATTAAAGTTTTAACTTCTATACTCCATGAAATTAGTGGAATATCCTTGATATTTGCGCTTCATCATGTTTCTTTTTACGAAAATATTCTTCTGAGCATTCTTGAATTGTACTCCACAAAGCAGTATCATGTTGACAATTTAGACATTATTGATTTCTGGATAAATTTAATTATAAATCTTTACAAATTTATCCTTGAACTTGTTTTTATTGAATTCTTACATCATTGTCATCATCCTCATGTTTATAATATATTGAAAGTCATATGTGGCATGTAGTGTATAGATGGACTTGGTATGATTATGACCATGGATTATTCGGTATAATCATGACCGTAATGTTACAAATAATGTGGTAAAAGTTCTCATTGGCCGTAGTGCATTGATGGACAGTTGTTGGCATGATCATGACCATTGATGAATACACGAATATTCTTGGCCCGTAGTGCATGGATAATTTGTGGTCATGATACTAATGAATATCATTGGCCGTAGTGCAGGGATGACGTGGTTTATTTATTAAGCTGAGTCTCAGCGATAAAAGTGATGAAAATCATTTTAAATCATAGAAGATAGTAGATTTTATTCTCTACTTGACTCTTCTAATGGATTGTTTGTTACGCTGCAGTTAAACTTGATGTTTATTATATTTTATCAGTTTAACAATGTTGAAGACTAATGATAATTTATTCTGCATTATCTTAGTCATAATATTTCTTACTGGGCTAGTTAAGCTCACCCTTTCTTTCACTCTTCTCTTCAAAAAATTAGAACGTAGCCGAGACTAGTTGGGGAACGGAGTGACGGTCCAGATGATATCATTAGTAGTCCTCACTATTCTGTTAAATAGTGTGACAATAAATGTAATGAGGACTCCATTGTTCCGTTGCACGAATATTTCCTGTTAAAACGAATATTCCCCGACTAATCGAATATTATATAACAACTTGCGTACTTTGCAAAATTTATAAATATTACCCACAACTATAACATTATATCAAATTTACTCCATAATATTCAAAAATAATATTTATAGAAAATTCATCTTTATTTATAAAAGTTGGGGTCTTACACCAAAGGTCGTCCCAGAAAAGTCAAAGCCGGTAGTTCAAGGGAAAGCGTTAGTCGTAACCTCCCAGAAAGAAAGGAACCCGAACGAGGTCATCACGGGTAAGCTTATCATAAACTCTAGAGAAGTCTATACCTTATTTGATACCGGTTCTACCGATTCTTTTATTTCTCCTACTTGCTCTCAACGTTTAAATTTGACTCCGAAGAAATTAGACTTTGACTTATCGGTTGAAACTCCGTTGGGAGAAACCTTCATTACATCCACTGTTTATAAGTCTTATTTGATTCAAATCGGTAACCGCACGTAATCTGTCGATCTTATTTCTTTAAAAATACTTGCATTTGACGTGATTCTAGGGATTGATTGGTTAACTACTCATCAAGCTAAAATTGATTGTTTTCGTAAAGTTGTTAGCTTTCATATTCCTAATCAACCTCTTATGCGAATTCAAGCGACCAAACCATTAAAATCAATCACAGTCATCTCAAGCCATAAAGCTATTCGTTTATTAAAAAACGGATGTCAAGCTTTCTTAGCTCATGTCACAGATTTAAATAAAAATACGTCAAATTTGAAAGATATTTCTATTGTTAATAAATTCCTGACGTATTCCCTGAAGAACTTCCTGGCCTACCCCCAGAGCGTGAAATTAAATTTTTTATCGACCTTGAACCTGGTACAAAACCCATTTCTAAAGCCCCATATAGAATGACTCCTATTGAATTTCAGGAGTTAAAGACCCAATTGCAGGAATTGTTAGACATCGGTTTCATTCGTCTTAGTACGTCTCCTTGGGGTGCTCATGTTATATTCGTGAAGAAGAAAGATGGAAGTATGTGACTTTGTATTGATTATCGAGAGTTGAATCATGTCACCATCAAAACTAGGTACCCGTTACCTCGCATTGATGACCTGTTTGACCAGTTGCAAGGTGCCAAATTCTTTTCAAAGATTGATCTTCGTTCCGGATATCATCAGTTGAAGATTAAAACTGATGACATTCCAAAGACTGCTTTCAGAACTCAGTACGGGCATTATGAATTCTTAGTCATGTCTTATGGATTGACTAATGCTCCTGCTGCCTTCATGGATATGATGAACTGAGTATTCAAGGAATATTTGGATCACTTTGTGGTCGTCTTTGTTGATGACATCCGCATATACTCAAAAACCCATGAAGACCATGAGCAACACTTGAGGCTGATACTCCAAAAGCTTCGTGAAAACAAGTTATATGCCAAGTTAAAGAAATGTGAGTTCTGGCTAGAGGAAGTTGTATTCCTTGGGCACGTGATATCAAATCATAGGATATCTGTTGACCCGGCAAAGATTGAAGCAATTCAAAGCTGGGAGCAACCTAAATCAGTGACCGAAGTCATAGCTTTCTCGGCTTAGCTGGTTATTATCGGAGATTCATAGAAGGGTTTTCTCGAATTGCTACTCCATTAACTTAGCTGACTCGAAAAGATACAAAATTCGGTTGGAGCGAGGAATGTGAGAAGAGTTTTCAAGAACTCAAGAGGAGACTCATTTCAACACATGTTCTGACAATACCATCTAGCTCGGAGGGATTTGTCATCTACAACGATGCTTCAGGCAAAGGGTTAGGATGTGTTCTCATGCAACATGGGAAAGTCATAGCCTATGCCTCACGACAACTCAAAGAATATGAGAGGAGTTATCCTACTCATGATCTAGAGTTGGCAGCAGTCGTTTTTGCGCTTAAGATTTGGAGGCATTACCTGTATGGAGAGAAGGTGGAGATCTATATGGATCATAAAAGCCTCAAATATTCCTTCACTCAAAAGGAACTCAACATGCGGTAACGACAATGGCTTGAGTTGTTGAAAGATTACGATCATACCATTCAATACCATCCTGGAAAAGTGAACGTAGTAGCTAATGCATTGAGTAGAAGATCATATGCGGGTACGAGTGCATTATTGTCAACGCAAAGGCCCATTTTATATGACTTACAAAGGATTGAGATAGAGTTAAAGACTCTAGGGACCCATGTGATGATGGCGAATATGCGACTAGAACTGACTTTAATCGATAAGTTTAAAGCTGCTCAAGCTACAGACCTGGAGCTGATGCGTATGAGGAAGAAAGTACAAGAAGGTGCTATGCTGGAAGCGAGAATCGATGAAGAAGGAATACTTCGAGTCAACTCCAGACTTTTTGTTCCTAACAACCCTAATTTAAAGTATAAAATCATGATAGAGGCGCACAACACACCGTTTGCAATCCATCCTGGGAGTACCAAAATGTATCGTGATCTTCGACATACATATTGGTGGAACAATATGAAGAGAGAGATAGTGGAGTTTATCTAAAAGTGTTTAACTTGTCAACAAGTCAAGGCGGAGCATCAAGTACCAAAAGGTCCATTGCAACCACTTAAAATTCTAGAATGGAAGTGGGAGCACATTACCATGGATTTCGTTACTGGTCTTCCCAAGGTTTCTCAAGACATAGATGGAATTTGGGTCATTGTTGATAGATTGACCAAGTCTGCTCATTTTCTACCTATACGATAAACTTATACACTTAAACGTCTTGCTCGTATATACATAAACGAGATTGTAAGACTGCATGGTATGCCGGTATCCATAGTTTCTGATCGAGACCCAAGATTTACTTCAAGATTTTGGGTTAGTTTACAAAAAGCTATGGGCACGAATTTATAATTTAGCTCGGCATATCATCCTCAGACGGACGGGTAGTCGGAGAGGACTATTCAAACTCTTGAAGATTTATTAAGACTCTGTGTCCTTGACTTCAAAGAAAGTTGGGACAAGTTCTTACCATTGGTGGAGTTTTTCTACAACAACAGTTATCAAGCAAGTATTGGCATGGCTCCATTTAAGGCGTTGTATGGAAGAAAGTGTCATTCTCCAGTATGCTGGGATGAGGTGGGTGAAGCAACATTGTTGGGATCGGATTTGGTACGTATGACTACGAAAAAGATTCAAACGATCCAACAACGTATAAAAACCTCACAAGATCGACAAAAGAGTTATGCTGATCTTCATCGAAAGGACGTGGAATTCGATATTGGAGATCATGTGTTGTTACGTGTTGCTCCATGGAAGGGAGTTACGAGATTTGGAAAGAGAGGAAAGATCAACTCTCGATTCATTGGCCCATTTGTAATCCTCAATCGAGTAAGAATTGTGGCCTATAGACTCACCTTACCGCCAAGTATGTCTCGTGTTCATAACGTTTTTCACATATCTATGTTACTTAAATATGTGAAAGACCCGAACCACATTATTGAATTAGAACCAGACGAGATAGAGGAAGATTTAACGTATGAAGACTTACCTATTAAAATCTTGGATAAGAAGGATCATATTCTACGCTCTAAAGTTATACCTCAAGTCAAAGTTTTGTGAAAAAATCACGATGTTGAGGAAATGACCTGGGAGTTAGAATCTGAAATTAAATCAAGGTATCCTCACCTCTTCAATATATCAGGTACGTACCCTAATTTCGAGGATGAAATTTCATAAGAAGGGGAGGTTGTAAGACCCCGACTTTTATGAATAAAGAATAATTTTCTCGAAATATATTTTTGAATATTATGGTGTGGATTTGATATAATGTTATAGTTGTGGGTAATAATTACAAATTTTACAAAATAAGCAAGTGGTTATATAATATTCGATTGGTCGGGGAATATTCGTTTTAACAGGAAATATTCGTACGACGGCACAATCATTGGTGGACCCCACAACGAAAGTATTGTCGTACTTAGAAAACGACAGAATTATCTTTTCCTAAAAATAACGGCGAAAGTGTTACCGTTAAAACTGTTGAACTATCCGATAGTAAAAGTACAGTAATACGCGTGGTTGCATAGTAGCACACGACATTGATTATTGATACTTACGTGAGAAGTCACTGAGTTATACTCAATTATTGCCATAGTAATTGCTGCATCATATCTCTTATATTATTGACTCAATTATTGTCACATTATCATCTGCATAATATTTATTATTATTAAGTCAATAATTGAGACAACAAAGTTATTCATATTATTATTTGTAATATTGACAATGTCTAGAAGTTCTGTCAAGGAGAGGTTTAGTCACCTAATTGCGCGCCAATAAGGAGAAATCCTTATCGGAAAGCCCCCTCTTTCCTGGGAACGACCTAGTTGTTAAATATTGTGAGTTATAATATTAATGATGAATAAGTTGTGTTGATTAAAGATGAAATTGATAGTTCCATTGTGTTGGAATTATTAGTGTTAGTAGAAATCGACATTTATTTTGATAATAACTGATGTCTGGAGGTTATATTGACCAATCGGGTAATTAATCAGATAAATGAGCAATTAATTGCTATTATTTAACATGCTTATAACTATTTGTTCACATGTGTGTACTATTGATTCACATTCATGTACTATTAGGGGAGGTGGTGCAAAATTGATAATACTTGCATGACTAAATTAAAAATGAAAAAAAAAAGAGGAAGATATTATACTGTAATATTTCGAGCCCCAAAACGTGCAATAATCGAAAATATATTTTCCTATAAATAGAAGCTCATTTTTCCTTCATTTCTCACCAATTCACAAAAGCTTTAGAGCAATTATTATAGAGAGAAATTATAGAGAGAAAGAAGAAGAGAAGTCTGCTACCTCACTATTCCAGTATCCAGTTTTTCTAAGGTAAGGGGTATTATTCTTTCATATTCATGAAGAGAGTTATTTTCTTTCAATACTCGTAAGGGTTGTTATTCCATTCTTTATTATTATGTTGGAATAACCTGTATATGCAAAGTACCGCATACATGGTGAAATTCTTCTGCTATTCCATTCTTTATTATTCTGTTCGAACATCTTGTCTGTGCGGATTACGCATGACCTGGTTCTATTCTTTATTATTCTGTTGGAACATCCTGTCTATGCGGATTACGCATGACCTGGTTCCATTCTTTATTATTCTATTGGAACATCCTATCTGTGCGGATTACGCATGACCTGGTTCCATTCTTTATTATTATGTTGGAATAACATGTCTGTGCGGATTTCGCACGCCTGGTGAATTCTTCTGTTATTTCATTCTTTATTATTTTGTTGGAGTAATCTGTCTACGTGGATTACCGCATGGCAGTAAAAATCCATTTGCGGTTTCATATATTCTATTATACTTAGTTGATTAAAGTTTTGACTTTTATATTTCATGAAATTAGTGGAATATCCTTGATATTTGTGCTTCATCCAGTATCTTTTCATGCAAATATTTTTCTGAGCATTCTTGAATTTTACTCCACAAAACAGTATCATGTTGACAATTTGGACGTTATTGATTTCTGGATAAATTAAATTATAAATCTTTACAAATTTATCCTTGAACTTGTTTTATTGAATTCTTATATCATTGTCATCATCCTCATGTTTATAATATGTTGAAAGTCATCTGTGACCTGTAGTGAATAGATGGACTTGGTATGATTATGACCAGGGATTATTCGTTATAATCATGACCGTAATGTTACAAATGATGTGGTAAAAGTCCTCATTGGCCGTAGTACATTGATGGACAGTTGTTGGCATGATCATAACCATTGATGAATACACGAATATCCTTGGCTCGTAGTGCATGGATAATTTGTGGTCATGATACTAATGAATATCCTTTGCCGTAGTGCAGGGATGATGTGGTTTATTTATTAAGCTGAGTCTCAGCGATAAAAGTGATGAAAAACATTTTAAATCATAGAAGATAGTAGATTTTATTCTCTACTTGACTCTTCTAATGGATTGCTTATTCCGCTGCAGGTAAACTTGATGTTTATTATATTTTATCAGTTTAACACTGTTGATGGCTAATGATAATTTATTCTGCATTATCTTAGTCATAATATTTCTTACTGGGCTAGTTGAGCTCACCCTTTCTTTCATTGTTCTCTTCAAGAAATGAGAACGTAGTCGAGACTATTCGGGGAACGGAGTGACAGTCCAGATGATAGCATTATTAGTCCTCACTATTCTGTTAAATAGTGTGACAATAAATGTAATGAGGACTCCATTGAGCGTGGATATTGTCTAGATGACAATATTCTTATTAAAATTCTTAGATTATGTTTTGTCGTATTTTACACGACTGTTGTATAATTAAGTTATATTTGAAATTGTACCATGTATTTGGCGACTCAAGATGGGTGACGTATACCTATTTTGGGGGCGTCACAACATCTGCGCTCCAAAATGAACTGGAGACGGCGCAGCTGCGCCGCATCGCAGACAGAATAAGAAAAGAGTTTGACCAAAAAATCGATCAAATCGCATACCATACAAATATGGAATCATCAAGATCGATAATTAGCACAACGTTAGGCTCTGATACCACTGTTTAGTTTGTATATTGCGCGATAATGCAATCAAATTACATAAAAGGTGCGAATGCGTGATAAAATAAAATTTTAAAATTTTCATATAAATCTATCACCATGATCATACTTTGTGCATAATTTTTAATCAATAGAAAAGAGATGGAGAACAGATTCATACCCTTGTACAAACTAGTTTCCTCATGTACGAGTTCACCTCCAATTCCTATCACGTTAAACTTGAATTCACCAGGTTTGATTCCCTCATTTGAACAAGGTTAGCCATGTTGGTTTGTATATAGCACAAACATGCAATCAAATTACACAAAAGGTGCAAAAGCGCGATAAAATTAGAATTTAAAATTTTCATACAAGCCCATCACCATGACCATTATTTGTGCATAATTATCAATCAATAGAAAAGAGATGGAGATTAGATTCATACCCTTGCAGAACTAGCTTTCTCAGGTACAAGTTCACCTCCAATCCTTTTCACGTTCAACTGGAATCCACCAGGTTAGATTCCTTCCTTTGATCAACGTTAGCCACCCAAGTGCTTAGCCTACAGAGGTGATCCACCAAGGAAGAAGAAAAATTCAAGAAGATGGGTATTTGGCTTTAACCCTAGTTTTTCTATCACTGTAGAAAAAGGGCGTACTCTCCGATAATTGGAATCACGTCTCTTTGATATCTGATATAAGACTCCTCTTATAAAGATATCAGTGAACCCTTCTAATCTAATTAGAAATAAGGGTATTATTTATATAATTCAATTCAATTAATTAATCTCCTTATTCTTATTAGGGATAATTAATTAAACTCTTTTAATTAACTAGCCTCCTAATAAGTAAATGAGAGTACTTATATTAAATTAATTTCCAAACTCCTTTAAAAATTAAAATAATAATAATTGTAATAATACTAATAAGACTCCTCTTATTAATTAATATTTAATATTTCTAAAATATAAAATCATAAATATTAAACTATTTAATTTATTCTATCACCATAGATTAAATTATATACATTTAACTTATTATTACGATTATGTCATTTACGTCTTAAATAAATATTCTTCATTTTGCGGTGTGACCCTTTAGGTTCTCCATATTAAATCGGTTGTAAATAAATCAATTAGAACATTTCTAATCTTATTTAAATAAATAAATTAAACTATTAATCTATTTAAATAAATAATATTTATTCTATAATAGGGATAAGCCTTCCTAGCGATTAACGACTTTTCAGATATTATAAATTTTAACATTAATCATAAAAGAACATTTGAGTAAATAGTTACCGTACAATCCAATCATTCCACCATACAATGTCCCAAATAAATATAAGACATGGAATTACTGTCAAGTCTAATTTTATTTAATTATATATAGTTGATTCTTAAATGCACAATACCAAATAATACAAATTAGAAACTCTTTTCTAATTTCATTTTGCCTTGGCCAAGGACTATTGAGTTGTCATTTATTGAATCACATAAGACATTTCTCTTCTTTTACTAGAAGCGGTAGATTCTTTATTGATCATACATTATCTCCATCTATAACTTAATATACCCTTTGATATACCTTTAGGGTCTTAAGGAATAAGTCAAAGTATAACTCATCATACACAAGATACTATGATGATCTTAAGTCCAATGATCACTTGTACTACTATCACTACTGGAATTCCTATTGACAGGCAAGTAAAACTCCATTAGGTATTTTTTAGCGAGCCACGTTTAGTGAACGTATTCTCTAATAAGCACTTACATACTTGTGTTAGTGTCTCCACACAAATGATCATGTGATCAATCATCCTCATCCAACGAGCAAGCAACGTATGTACCAATCTATTCGAATTCACTAATCCCTTTTTTAGTAATCCATCAATTGGGAACATTTTAGTTTTTAGGCGATCTAAGAATTTAGATCTCATTAGCATGATCTCATCATAATTCTAAAAGCATTGTTTAAAACTATGGGTTTATCACATATTATTAAAACAACACCATGTAGATAAATTAAATCCTTTAGTAAATGAATATTTTATTAATAAACGAATAAGATTGTTACAAAGTATATGCTTTATCATCAACATGATTGGCTTGTGCGCATACTACTTTCAATCTTCCACTTGAACTAAATACAATCGTCATGGTATCTCATACCCTTATTCTCTAAGTGACAATCATCCTGTTGTTGGATAAGCTTCAATAAATGGATATGTAATGTTGTTCTTCAGAGTCCACTATCTCTATAGTGATTTCCCATCTTTCAATGATTCCTATAATTAAATGAAAGTGTTGCAACACATGTTTAGATTCAAGATGAAACTTAGGAACTATTCCTAGTTTTGTAATAAACTTTTTATCCAAATAATCAACTTGCAGCTTCATTTACAGCTATATACTTTGTCTTTATCACTAAACCAACAACTCTTTGCTGTTTGGAACCTTTCCAATTCACTGCACCACCGTTTAAGGTAACAACTTACCCTAATGTGGATTTGTTGTCGTCTTGGTCAGTTTAAAAAACTTGAGTCTGTTAAGCCCTCTAGTTTTAATTCAGACTCATCATGAATATGATCACACCTTTAGTGTCGGTTAAGCACTTTAAGATGTGTTTCACTGTCTTACAGTGATCTTCTCCATAATATGATCGATCAACACAAGTCTCGTACATTTCATTGAATACATGATTATCACTCATGCGATCTCTCTTTTTGGAGTCTATGGGGACTATTAAGAGAGATACACTCTTGGGCTCATCAACATGAGACATCTCTTAGAGTTTACCATGCTAGACGACTTTAGAATCAAATGAATATACGTTCATTGGGTTAAGCCGAGCATCCTTTTAAATCTATCTATATAGATTTGTATCCCCAATTAAGATACTCTTACAAATCATTCCTAGAGGAGTGTTAAGATAACTTTATCTTTATTGATTGTAGCATTGGTATATCATTCCTTATCCATAGTATATCAACATATAATATAAATGTCACGGCGCTCCCACTGACCCTTTTCTACACACTAGGTTCATTCTTGTTTTTGATAAAATCAAGCTCTTTGATCATCTCATACAATCAAATGTTCCATTGTTGAGAAGATTGCTTCAATCCATTTCTCTGAGTGTCTACAACTCTTACCTCACCGTATGTAACTGGATCATCATCTTCTATGATGCGTACCTCATCATCATCATCTATGATGAATCCATAACTCCTAGGTATCTTTGGTACTATTCCAAATTTACGATTCGGTTGTGGTACAATAGGTCTATCTACAGGTTCCTCTTATTTAACTTATAGTGCTTTGTGGTTCTTGAACTCTTTAAGATCTATTATCCTCCCACTAGACCCTTCAATGATAAACACCTTTATCTTAGAAGATAGCGTGTTTCGCAACAAACACCTTTTGCTAAGTATGATTATAGAACATATACCCTAAACATACTTTAGGATGTCCCACAAATCGATACTTGTCAAATATTATCCAAAACTTACCCCTTTAAAACCTTTTCACATAAGCTGGATAACCCCTTATCTTAACATGCTTAAGATTAGGAATCCTCCTTGTCCATAACTCTTTTGGAGTCTTGAGGCCAGATTTTGAGATTACATTTTCGTAGATATGCAGCCATTTTTAGGGCATGACCTCAGAAGGGTACTGGAATATCAGTAAACTCATTATGGATCGCACCATGTCCAACAAGGTATGATTTTTCCTTTTAGATACATCAATCAATTATTGCATATCAGGAGGCGTCCATTGTGAGAAAATCATTTGAGATGATCTAGAAACCCATTGCACAAGTATTCCTTCCTTGATCTGATCAAAGAATCCAAATACTTTGCCAATTTGTTTCACTTCAGAATTCTTTGACCTTTCATATAATTCACACTTGTATTTAAGCAAATACACACATTCAACTCTTTGAAAGATCATCTCCTTTTTCTTATACAAATTTGTTCAATATGCAAAATTATATTTCATGTAAGTCAAGTATACAAAATTCATTAAGTAATATTTCAGTTCTGTACAAAATATTATTATTATAAATAGAATAATAATTCTTCTTAAATATAATACAAAATATTTTGTTGTCCAACAACAAAATGGAAATAATGTTTTAACGAGAACTTAAATACAATAATAACTTATTGACTTAATAGACGTCCTTGTAAGCAGTGTTAAACTATAAGTTCATATGGTTACTGCATTAACCTTTGCTTCATTTCCCACACATTAGATTACTTATCTTTGTTTAGCTTTCTTCTTCTGCTTGGTTCCTTTATAAATCTATATTTATAACCAAAGCTGGTATCCAATACCCAAGTAGAACCTTGACTTAAAGAAAAATTCATTTCAATCATGAACAAAAATGTATTTGTAACCGAAGCTTCATTAAGCTTCTTTTGGTTAGCCTCTGCAAGATGTTTCTCGCAGTTTCTTTCTAGTGTCCAGGCTTATTGCAGTGGAAGCAAACTCCTTTGCTATCCGTGACAATTTTTTTCTTATTATCCATTATTTTTGCCTTTCTATTTACCTTCTTATAATCTTTCTTCTATTTAGAAGATCATTTGGCCTCTACTAGTAAAACTTGGTCTTTCTTGGTTGGAAAGTAACTCTCAACATTTTCAACATGTTAAGCAAATCAGTAAGAGTGATATTTTGCTTGTTCATATGAAAAATTCACAACAATTATGAGAAGGAATCCAGAGTGATTGCAAGATCAAATCTTGGCTCAACTCTCCATCCATAACAAAACTCGTTGTCCTAATTGTTCAATCAAATATATAATGCTAAGGACTTTTGTCTGTACTGTAGTGTCATTGGTCATTCTAGATCAAAAGAGCTCCTTAGATATTTGATATCTATCAGTCCTACTTTCCTCACCATCAACTACTTGATGTGCATGAATATAGTAGGAGCATCCATAGTTTCATGCTGACGCTGAAGCTCGTTACTCATGGATACGAGCATGATACATTGAGCCAACTATGCATCATCTTGCCACTTTTTAAAAGTAGCAATCTCTTCCTCATAGGCATTGTCTGCAACCAATGCAAGGATATGCGTATTAAGGACATAAGATAGCTTTTCAGCTATGAGAACTATTCTCAAATTCCTTAACCAATCCGTTTAATTTGGTCCGATTAAATAACATCTAATATGTTTCGCAGTGATAGTAAATTAGATATTAAAAAATTCTTTAAATAAAATTTTACTTAACAATATTTTAGCATACATTCTTTTATTAATTACCAAAATAATTTAGTTCTTGTTTTAAATTGGTATCTCCCACTATTTTCATCAAACTATATTACCCTCACTTATATAGTTCGACAAAATCTAATTTAAGATTTGCTAGTGAGAATAAGGATCTCATTTTAAATGTATATAGCCTTGTGGTGACACAACAATCTATATATAAATAAATAGGTAAAAAACTCTTGTCAATTACATCATCATGTAACTCCTTTTATTTTGCCTCTTAGATTATTTTGATTAAGTGGTGGCACATCCGAATCAAAATTATCCAAGTTAAGCCAAATCTAGCACTCCATATATTCAAAAAAGAAAAACATTGTCCTTGTGATGACACAACAAAACAACATTGTTTAATTTTCTTTATAAGCATCAAATGTGATAAAATTAACATCTCAAAGAATTAAGATAAGCCTTGTGGTAACACAACAAACTTATATTAATTAATTGATACTATATTATTTTTATCATGCTAGAAGGCGACGTTCGATATTCCAAATATCTTTGAACGCTAAAGACTTGATATAAAATATTTGAGGGGTTTGTTATTAATTTGTCTCATCTTGTTTAGTGCGCGCGCACACACACACACACACATATAGTATAAGAATGCACATATAGAATACTATATTCTACCCGGGTTGATTATGGACTTTATTCTAGTTTGGTTCACTAGAACCACCAAGTGAACCAAAATGTCAAACCTAGGGTGCAAGAATTAAATTTAAATATAACTATTACATTTAACCCCGAGCTCCATTACAGACGGGCGTTCAAGCACTCCTTTCTTTTTGATCTCCAATTCTTCAAAATTAATTCTAACTAATCCTATTACAAAACTATTTAAAATAAATAGATACCCTGATCAACAGTCAAGGGGAAGTGCATATGAGGTAGATAAAATTTAAATTAAGAAAAATTAGAGAAGACGAGGTACGCAGACTGTAAGACCCCAATGTTTTATAAATAAAATTGAATTTTTTCTATTCATTATTTTGAAATAGTAAGGGGTGGATTTGATTAATGTGGTTAGTTATGGGTAAAACGCGCAAAAATTTTTAACTAAGCAAGTGGTTATAAAATATTCATTATTTTCAGGGAATATTCGTTTGGTCGTGAAATATTCTTGCTGTCGGGGAATATTCGTACGATGGCGCAGCCATTTGTGGGCCCCATAACGAAAAATTGTCGGATGGAAAAATGATAAGTTTGAGATTTTTTATAAATAACGGCGTAGTTGTTACCGTTAACATTGTTGTAATACCTGGTGGTTAAAGTATAGTAATATGTGTGGTTGCACAATAGCACATAGTATTACACAATATTTGTGGATTATTGATTCTTACGTAACAAGACACTACTCAATAATTGTTACAGTAACTATTGTTCAGTATTTTATTTTATTGATTCAATAATTGCTACGTTGATATTTTATATTAATGTTGTTTTAATAATTGTCAATGCACATTATTTCCCATTATCAGGTCAATAATTCATATTATTTGAATAATATTATTAGATTACATTATTTGCAATGTCTAAGGAAGTTCTGTCTAGCAAAGAGGTGTGGTTACCTAATTGCGCGCCAGTAAGGAGAAATCCATATCGGAAGGCCCCCTCTTTCCTAGGAACGACCTATTTGTCATTATTGTGATTCTGTAATATTATTTGTGAATAATTAATTACTGATTTATATAATAAGGAAATATTTATTTTATGTGGATATAAATGAAAGAATTAATGCTGAAGTGTTTTATCAGTATTTTGTCAGAATGGAGGTGTAGAAACTTGAAATTTTCTGTATTACTATCACTAACATTGTAGGAGGACAGATTCGTCTTTTAAGAGAGAACCCTGAAAGACAATCGAAATCCATACCGGATACTACCGGAAGTTCAACATCAACCCCAGATCACAATTTGGGAGTAACAGTTCCAACCTCGGATGTAACCCCGAGGCATGCAGATCCAATACCGGAACACACACCGGAGAAGATCGATTAATCTCGGAGACAATCCCGAGGTATCCAGTCTCAGTCCCAACCATGGGAATAGCCACCAACCTTGGTGATAACCCCAAAGAATGCAGTTTCGGCGATAACCCCAGAAATGCTTGTTTCAAATGCAACCAGCTTCAATCTCGGCGCTCACAATGAGATACACTGCACCAACACGGCAATAACATCGGGAAGACAGGCACACTTCAAAGGTGACAATGAGGACCTTCAACAATTGCACCAGTCCAATCTCAGCGAAGTCTGAGCAACGTCTACTTTATCAGCCCAATCCGGCGATAACACCGGTGAGGGGCAACATCGTCATCTCGTCAACACGATGCCACATCACGTCTCTACATAACAATGTCCCACAATACTAACCAATCCCGAGTGACTATTATGTGGGGAAACGGATGAAAGTTGAAGCTTGAAGAACGGAGGGCATCGTCCCATCTTCAATGACTTCACAAAAACTCTAATCACATGCCATCGTACAACTCTCGACAACGACGGTCCGAAATAGGTCCTGTATACCTCAAACGGATGCCCGGATTGCACTTTTGAAAGTTCGAGTGGACATTACAATGCCTGAGTGCACGTACTTCGAGACGACCCGACCCGACCCGAAAAACCCAGGCCAACCCGGGTTGCCTCTGGTATGCGGCTGAGCCGCTGGTATACCTGCGGCTAATATGCCTATAAATAGAGGGCTTGGGGTGCTAATTTTAGAAGGAAAAAAGATGGGAAAACCCTGCACAATTCGCTCCGCACTCGCCCATACAGTGTATTTTTCCCTTTTAAATACATGTGAGCTCATATATAGCCTCTTTTGTACCCACAAAAGCCAGTGTTTACCCACTCTAAAGATATAGAAGCCTTCTTTACCAGTCAGCTGTAAGCCTTCTCACACACTTTAGAGTCTTTCTCTTCATCTTTGTACACACCCTTCTACACGTTGAGAGTCGTGTTGCTTGCTTTTGTCCGGACTTCGGTCCGTGATTTCATTTCAGTCTGTATATATATATATATATATATATATATATATATATATATATATATATAATATATATATATATATTATATATATACATATATATTGACTAACATCATCGAGTTATGCCTCTATTGAGCCTAGACTTCGGTCTGGTGCGTTTATTCGCTTTTATATATATATATATATATATATAATATATATATATATATATATATATATATATATATATATATATATATATACAAACTGTGGTTGGACTCTGTTCGATGATCCTAGGTTTTATATCCGGTGTACCTAGGATCATCGAACAGAGTCCAACCACAGTTTGTATATATAATATATATATATATATATATATATATATATATATATATATGTAAGCAATAAACGCACTAGATGTAAAATCCAGGCTCGTCGAACAGAGTTTGACCACAGTTCATATATATAAGTATAAATATATATATATATATACCTGCTTACTGCTTTCATACAAATTGCAGCATTTTGTGCGCCTAGGAATCATGTGATCACAGATTCATCCCATTGGATCTAGATTCGGTTCCCGTGATGGACATTTTTCAGCTGTAAGCAGCTTGTAAATTATTCTGCGGTGTCTGAATTTTCTCAGATGGTTTCTATACCCATGAGGAAGTCGGCATTATTTTTGTGTATTATTTTCGTACGGATGCCTCGCATCCGTCAAATAAAATCAATCAAGCTGATCACTTAATAAAGTGGGAGTGTAAAAGGTCTCAATTCCTATTGAGCATCAGGGTTTGAAAAACCTCATTTATAAAACATCACTGCCATATCTTGCTAAAAATTGAATTTTTTTATAAATTCAAACCCTGTGTTTATAGGTTCGAACGAGGCCTCACACAACTTCCATATAACAGCACATTGACCCACACACACACACACTCAGATAATAGTTTCTTGAAAAGAGGTGGTCCTCGTGGTAACACGGATGTCGGGGGGTGCCTAACACCTTCCCCCCGCATAATCAAGTCCTCGGACCCTAATGAATCTCGGTTTCACCGACCTATTTAGCAGTATCACATCACTGGGTCAATGTGCAAACCTTTTCTCGGTTGTGTTGGTACAACCATTTAAAAAACCAACTGGCGACTCTTAACAGTCCATAGTCGACATTATACATATCGAACCTTTTTCACTTGTTTTTTCAAACAAATCTCACCTAAAATGAGAACACCAAAGAACAAGTAACGGAAAGGGACATCCAAAAAATCCTGACATCGACAGGTGGCGACTCCGCTGGGGACTCCAGTAAGAGGACTTTAGTCGTTATTACAATCTTTTTCAAAACTATTATCTGCTTGTGTGTGGATGTTGCATTTACATTTGATGAATGTGTACGAATGCATTTCCTTATTTGCACTTAGTGCTTCGCACCATAACTGCTTGTGATGCTAGTGCTTCGCACCATAACTGCTTGTGATGCTAGTGCTTCGCACCATAACTACTTGTGATGTTAGTGCTTTGCACCATAACTGCTTGTGATATTAGTGCTTCGCACATGTCATCATTTTCATACGGTGAGACGCGATGTATGTGAATGTATGTTGTGTGGTCCCTCCACAAGGAGGCTATCCCGTCGGTGTTTGATTACTGGACTCGTGAGAAGACTAATTCTCCGAGGCTCAGGAAAGGCACCACCCAAATTCGTTCCAGTTGAAAGACCGGAATAACTTCCCGTCTAGTAGATTGCGATGATTTGGGAACCTTCATGCCAAAAAACCGCGAGAGTAACCTAAGATAGGCCAGCCTCTGATAAACTCAAAACGGAGGAAAGTTTCTTCATGTTCTCATTTCAATTACTTGTAAACACACAATTATTTGTAATATCATTCCATATCTATCTCCATGTAATGAGAAATATGAAGAAATGTGTACACACACATGCTACAAACAGCTGACATCCGTTGTGCAGGATAAAATTCCTAAAATGGACACATCACATAGCATGTTATTATATACATTCACTAAAGACTAAACTATGCCAGTCTTTCGCAGGGAATCAATCGGACCTACTACCCGTTCAAAGTCCAAAAAGGCAACAGGCCTACAGTCAATCATGTCGTCGTCCGACCAGACTGAACTTAATCCAGTTTCTCGCAAAGAATTCGACGGATTAGGCAAACAAATTACAGATTTGGTTGTTCTACTCAAAGAATTACACCAGTCTACGTAGGGTCAGAAAATACCCGTACATACTGAATCCTCCACACAAGGAGGAATCCAAGTCATTACCATACCTGAACCACAGTTGGATACGACCAACAAAACTCTTGATGCTGCCTATCCCACTAGAGATCCAGACACTGGTGACATCAAAAAGAAAGTCCTCCAAATAGAAGAGACCCTTCACGCTATCAAAGGAATTGGAACACACGGGAGTGTTTCATATGTTGATCTGTGTATTTTCCCTGGTGTTCATTATCCAGAAAAATTTAAAACTCCTGACTTTGAAAAATATAATGGGTTAGGAGATCCTTATACGCATTTAAAAGTGTTTATTGGACAACTTGGATCCTATGCAGAGGATGAAAAACTCAGAATGCAATTGTTCCAAAAGAGTCTAACTGGAGAAGCCCGTTCGTGGTACACAAGATTAGACAACTCCAAAATCCATAGCTGGGAAGAGCTAGCACATGCTTTCCTCACTCAATACAGCTTTCAAACTCAGATGGCTCCTGATCGGTATCAAATTACCAAGATCAAGAAACAGTCTAACAAGTCTTTCAGAGAGTATGCCCAAAGGTGGAGACTCCTGGCTGCCCAAGTTAGTCCTACCATGACAGAATCAGAAATGGTCATGACTTTCATAGACATACAAGAAGCTCCCTTCTATGAGAGAGTTTTAGCCGGCATCAGCTCCCTTCAAGACCTAGCTGCACTCAAAGTTATTTCTAATCACATCTAATCTGGAAATTATGGGAACAACCCCCGGAGGGTCCATAAAAAGAAAGAGGAAGATGTTTCCCTGATACTACAGGGGCAAAAAGGCAATCAGAACATGCCTATTCAAAGGAGAAACTACACTCCCTTTCCAGCACAGTCTGTAAACCCTCCAGTACCAAAAGGTGGAGAAGTCAAATGCCCTCGAGTGTTTACACGCTTAGGGGATACCCTCGAGAACATTCTTAATCTTCTGACAACAAAGAAGAAAATGACGCATCTTCTTCCACCAGCCAGCCCTAATGGGCGGGATTTCAATACTGCTAGGAAATGTGCTTATCATGTCGGGGCACCTGGACATGATACTCAGGATTACTGGGCCTTGAAACACAAGATTCAAGACCTAATAGACAATGGGGAGATCATAGTCACCAAACCCGCTCAGCCTCATGTTCAAGACAACCCTCTTCCTTAACACAAAGAAGAAGAGGTCAACATGATTAATTGGAGCAATGGACAGAGTTCCAACTTCAGCTGTGATTCTTCCCAGACCATCAAAGACGGTGATGACAGATAGGATTATGCCAAGTTCCAGTTCACCGTGGAACGAAAGATGAAAGCTCTCTTCAAACAAATTGAACAATTGGCGGAACTAGTGACTTATCAGCATCAAGTGACTCGCCAGTTAATCAGCCAAGAGCATGCCAGACTCCTACTTCTTATCAAGAATATTCCCTCGACACTTTCAGAAAATGAAATGCTGGAAGACAAAGTGACAAAGAGAGTAAATGCCAAAGCCCGTCGGGATTTCGCCAACAAAAGGGAATTCACCTATCTGGGCCAACCTATAGAGGAAATCCTTCATATGTTAATCAATGAAGGAAGGATCAATTCCCTTCTACCTCCAATCAACCCTCGTTCAGGACGGTAAAACTCTGATGGAGTATGTTAATATCACTCCCAGTCTCGTGGTCACAACACAGAAGAATGCTGGGCACTCCGTGACCTTATTCAAAATCTAATCGACAGTGGTGTCCTGCGCCTAGCAGACAATGATACGGTGTTACGTGCAAGTGAGGATGCAGGCCCTACTAAGTGGAAAAGCGTGGTAGCAGTCATATCCACTGAAACTGATGGGATTAATACCATACTCACAACGCCAACAATTCAACTCAAGGGAGGAAACAATCCTTTGAAAGTGACCGCTCCCGAGCCAATCAACTTGCCATGAAGGGCACAATATCCTATTGTTAGCTTGCGCAAGGTTCCATGGAATTATGGAGAAGGTGAAGGATCCACCTCACATACAACTGTTGCAGTGTCGAAGGAAAATCCACTTTATCTCCCCCATCGGGTGATGAAGCCCACCACCAAATCAAAGGGGAAAATACCCATGGAGAAGATTGAAAAATTCCTTCGCGCTGTGGGTCATAATGAAGCTACGGTTGTTTTAAGCTTGAAAGAAGCTCCACAACAAATATCAATTTTGGACTTGGTCCTAACTTCCGAAAATCACCGGAAGGTCTTATTAAAGGTTCTAAAAGAAGCCTATCTTCCGACATCAGTCGATACGGAAAAGTTTCAACATATGGTTGATTACATTTTCAACAACAATGTGATATCCTTCACTGATGATGACATACCGCCTGAAGGGACCGGTCATTACAAACCGTTGCACATTGCGGTCTTGTCCTCCGGATATATGGTAGCTAGAGTCTTAATAGATGGAGGTTCCTCTCTGAATATCTGCCCATACGCTACCTTGGTTAAGATGAATATCAATCTCAACAGAATTCAGAGTAGCCATACTATCATTAAAGCTTTTGATGGAGCCCGGTGAAATTCGGTCGGAGTAAGTGAGCTACCAATCGAAATTGGTCCTCACATATTCTGCGTATCTTTCCATGTGCTCAAGATAGATTCGGGATACAACCTGCTCTTGGGACGACCATGGATTCATATGGCTGGGGCAGTCCCCTCCACTCTTCATCAACAGTTGAAATAAATCATCAACAATAGCCTGGTCACAGTCAACGTTGAACCGGAGATTCCTCAGCACGGGGACATGCCGTTCATCAATGCCAATGCAGATGTAGAACCAGTAAGTTTTCATGCTTTGGAAATAAGCAATGCCCAATACCATGCTATTGGAGCGCCATTGCCCGAACCTAAGATTTCTGCCGAGGTAATGTCGGCCACTCAAAAAATGATGTCCTTAGGTCATAAACCGGGACAAGGGTTGGGTAAAGATTGCCAGGGTATCAAGTACCCAATTCGCTTAACTAGGCAAGCTGGAACAGCTGGGCTAGGATATTCTGCCAGTTCTAGTCACACGAATCCTCATAAACATCAGCAGATTCCTTCAACTTCAACCATGTGGCGTTTATCTTCGCCTTCAAACTCTGAGTCCGCACAACCTCCCGTAAAGGTGCCAACCAACGTAATGGCTAAGTTATGTCCCAAGACGGTACCGGTGAAAGGAAAAGAAATCTGTGTTCCAAATCCCACAGTGGAAGAAGAGGAACCAAGAATCAAGCAAGACGTCATACGGATGATGTCCGGTATACGCATCATCGTTCATGATGAACATACCAACAGATACACCCCAGACGATGATTGCCCAGACGTAATGGCCATCATTCAGGACAGGGAGGATGATGACAATCCCTCCATCACTGCGGTCCACCCGGACTTTACCCTTGCCAATTGGAACAACATTCCTTATTTTGGTCGATGAGGGTAAAACGGACAGAACTCTTTCTGCCCTGTAGATATAATAACTGCTTACTTTTTTGTACAGTATTAGCAGTTTATTTTGCTAGTATATGCTAACACTGTGTATGATCAACACATTTCATATATACTAAGTGAAAGAATATTTTGTTTCAAGACTCTAAACTTAGATGTGCCTGTACTTGCTGATACGATGCCTTTCCTACACAAGGATTGTACCTTTGATGTAGAGATGAATTCAGCCTTGATGGATATACAGGATGACATTGAGGTGCCTCCAGAAATTCAAGAATGGGTCAAAGACAAACCTAAACCCAACCTTGATCAAGCCACTTCTTTCAATCTCGGAACCTTAGAAAGCCCTAAGTTAATCCAGATTGGTTCAGACCTTACCCCAAACCAACGGAATGACATGGATACGCTGTTAACCCAATTCCAGGATGTGTTTGCATGGTCTCATGAAGACATGGTGGGTTTGTCCACTGACATTGTCCTTCATCGCCTTCCCATTAAAGAGGGATTTAAGCCAGTCAAGCAGAAACTCAGGCGATTGAAACCTGAGTGGAGTTTAAAGGTGAAAGAAAAAATTGTGAAACAATTTCAAGCTGGCATCATAATGGTGTCTACATATCCTGAGTGGATATCCAACATCGTGCCCGTACGTAAACCTGGAGGGAAGGTGCGAGTTTGCGTGGATTACCGGGACTTGAATAAAGCTTGCTTAAAAGACAACTTTCCCTTGCCATTTATCCACATTCTCATTGACAATACTGCACAATATGACATGTACTCCTTTACTGATTACTTTGCGGGGTACCATCAGATCATGGTTGCCGAGGAAGATCGTGAGAAAACTGCTTTCATCACTCCTTGGGGAACTTTTTGCTATAGACGGTTGTTGTTCGGACTCATCAATGCCGGAGCTACCTATTAACGAGCTATGATGGCTCTTTTCCACGACTTAATGCACAAAGAGATTGAGATCTACATGGATGACATCATTGTCAAATCCCGGAAGGAGGATGACCATATAGACCATCTCAGAAAAGTTGTTCAACAGGTTGCGTAAGTACAACTTGAGGTTGAATCCAGCTAAATGCGCCTTTGGCGTTAAATCAGGCAAGTTGCTAGGATTTCTAGTCAACCACAAAGGGATTGAGCTGGATCCTGCCAAAATCCAAGCCATCACAGAAATGCCCATTCCTCAGACAGAGAAGGAAATACGG
The DNA here is from genome assembly GCA_016801055.1 of Panax notoginseng. NCBI lineage: Eukaryota > Viridiplantae > Streptophyta > Magnoliopsida > Apiales > Araliaceae > Panax > Panax notoginseng. Next base: position 106,829,605 of record CM029021.1, read on the forward strand.
GGATTTTTGGAAAGAATCAACTTCATCAGCGGGTTTATCTCCCAACTCACAACAACCTGTGAGCCAATCTTCAAAGCTATTAAGGAAGAACTCCTCCATGAAATGGAATGACGAGTGTCAAAAGGCCTTCCTTACAATCAAGAAACAACTAGTCAAAGCTCCCGTCTTGGTACCACCCAGGGATGATATTCCCCTATTCATGTATCTGTCCGTAAGTGACAATGCCATGGGCTTCATGCTAGGACAGAAAGACGATAGAGGCCAAGAACGAGCTATCTATTACCTCGGCAAAAGGTTTAACAGCAGTGAACACAAGAACACTCTGATCGAAAAGACGTGTTGTGCTTTGGCATGAGCCTCCATGAGGTTACAGCATTACCTCCATGGTCACACAACCCATTTCATATCCCGCGTGGATCCTCTCAAGTACGTGTTCAACAAACTTATATTAAATTGTCGGCTGTCCAGATGGCAGTTGATCCTACAACAATTTGACATCGTATATGTGACTCAAAATTCCATCAAAGGTTAAGGAATCGTGGATCAACTGGCCGCCGCACCTTCAGGGGATTTCAAACCCTTGGAAACATATTTCCCCGATGAAGGAGTAATGATAGTGCAACAACACCATCAGTACGATACACGCCAATCATGGAAGATGTATTTTGATGGACCTATTAATATGGAAGGTTCTGGAGCTGGAGCAGTTCTAGTATCTGATACGGGTGAGCAGTATCCCGTCGCTGTCAAATTACAGTTTGTCAGCACCAACAATACGGCTGAGTATGAAGGCTGTCTCATGGGGCTAAAACTTGCCCGTTCAATGGGCATCAGGCGTTTAACTGTCTTTGGAGATTCAGAGTTGGTAATCAGACAATCCACCGGAATCTATCAAACCAAGGAATTACATTTGCTGCCTTACCATCGGCAGGTTTTGAAGATGGCTTTGGAGTTCAAAAAAATCTCCTTTCTACATGTTCCTCGTAATAGGAATGACTTTGCGGACGCATTAGCAACTTTGGCCTCCCTGATTCGCATATCAGACAAAGAACATTTGTTGAGCGTCATAATTTCCCTGCACAAGGCCCCAACCTATGGGAACTACGTTGGAGAAGTATCGGATGAGCTATCTCCCATCCAACATCCTTGGTATCAGCATATCAAGGAATATCTACGAGATGGATCTACACCCGCTGAGGCGAGTCCGACTGAGAAAAGGCGGATCCATAGACTTGCTATGAAATTCTACCTGAGTGGAGACGCGCTCTACAAAAGAGATGCAGGACTAGGTCTCCTCAGATGTTTAGACAAAGATCAAGCCCAAAGGCTTATGGATGAAATCCATGGTGGAGTCTGTGGCCCCCACATGAGTGGCTCCCTCCTTGTTAAGAAAGTCCTCAGGACGGGACATTATTGGCTATCTCTCAAAGCTGATTGCAACGACCACGTCAAAAGATGCTATCAGTGCCAGATTCATGGGAATGTTATACACGCCCCTGCATGGGAACTCCACAATATGAGTTCTCCTTGGCCCTTCTCAATGTGGGAAATGGACGTTATCGGGCCCATTGAGCCTAAAACCAGTAATGGTCATCGGTTTATCTTCACCATGATCGACTACTTTACCAAGTGGGTAGAAGCAGCCTCCTTCCCCAGGGATACTAAAGAAGTCATCATTGCATTCATTAGAAACAATGTCGTTTGTCGATATGGACAACCAGAGGTGATTGTGTCAGACAATGCCAAGAACCTCAACAACAAAATGATGGAGGAATTATATATTAAATTCCACATCAAACATCTCAACTATGTCATCTATCATCTGAAGATGATTAGTGCTGTTGAAGCGGCTAACAAAAACATCAAGAAGATTATGCAAAAGATGTCCGCCAACCATAAAGATTGGCCTGACCTATTGCCTCTGACTCTGTTAGCCTACAGAACTTCGATGCGTACTTCAACTGGGGCAACCCCCTACGCTTTAACCTATGGGATGGAAGCAGTGCTCCCTATAAAAGTTGAGATGGAATCTCTCAGAGTATTGATCGATGCTCAGCTGGATGAAAACCAATGGGTACAAGACAGATATCACTAATTGTCTCTAATAGACGAAAGGCGAACCACGGCTATCTTCCATGGTCAGTTATATCAGCAAAGGATCGCCAGATCCTACAACAAAAAAGTCCAACTACGGCAGTTTAAACAACATGGCTTGGTTTTGAAGAAGATTTTTGACAACCAAGATCAGGCTAAAGGAAAATTCGCTCCTAACTGGGAAGGCTCGTTTATTGTCAAGGAAATATTGACAGGAGGCGCTCTCATATTGCAAGAAATGGACGGCGATGAATTTCCCCAACTCATCAACTCAGACACCGTGAAACGGTATTATGTTTGAAGTAACCAGTAAACACCCTGGTGCATAATCATCAGGTCACCAGTCATTCCGGTTCTTTAACCCTTTACCACATACAACTTTTCTACACTTTGCCCCTCAGGGAAACGTACTCTTCAAGCCAGTAGCCTGGCTTTCTCCTTTGCGCTCATACAACTTAGGTCATCCCACCGCGGATTGAACCTCTTGCGTTCGCAGTTTGGCTACCCATACCTGGGATCAAACTTCTCATACCTGCAATTTATCCTCCACCAGGGATTAAAACTTTCGCCTCCCCGCACTCTGACCTGCACATGGGATCACGCTTTTCTTCTTTTCCTGAGGGGCGAACTACGTCAACCTGATCTCCTCTTCAATAGGAGTACGTAGGCAACCATGTTACATGGCCCAGTCTCAATAAAACAAAAACCACAAAAACATTTCTACCCTTTTCTCCTCACAAAAATAACAAAAACATTCCTACACCATTTCTGCCATATACAGCGTTAAACCTCTTACACCAGGTTCGAACTACGCAGACCTGATCTCCTCTTCAATAGGAGTACGTAGGCAACCATTCATGGTGCGGTCTCACCCCCTACCAAAACACAAACCCTTGTCAGTTGGTACTGGGATCAAACTTTAATCCACTACATTTCATTGGCTTCAGACCAAAAGGATGGAATTACCTGAACTCCTCCCAAATAGGAGATTCGGCGACCATCTAAGTTGCGGTCATACCTTGAAGAGCAACATCAATCCATAAGATGTGGAATTAACTAGGCTTCTCCTAAATAGAAGTACTGGTGACCATCTGTGGTGCGGTCAATCTCAAAGAGGATAGCCACACTCCTCTCCACATTTCCATCCAGAAACTAGTCCCAAGACACCAAAGATGGTAGGGATACACATAGATCAATGATTCATTCTGAACTATCCGGATACAACTCAATGTCCATTCACCCAGGAGGAATTCAGAATACATCAAGATCACAAGCCCTGAAGCAGCAGGCAAAATATCAAGCAAATAGCAGGGCATATCTAAAAGGGAAGTGATCCAAAAATATATTTCCCTATCATATATAATGCTGTTTGATATATATACAATGTAAACTGTACATAACAAAATGGCTAAGCTAGTCTGTGCAGGTAAATACAAGCTCATCTACAAGTCAGGATATATGCGAGCTAACAAGCCCAACATGGCGTCCCTCTCAGAAGACAGAGGCGAAGCTGTGGTCTCCTGTATGAGAATATCCACACGACCCAAAAGATCTGTAGCCATCTACATGGTGACCATATGATCATCAATATATGTGCTCATCTCTGCAATCATGCCAGTGGTAAGGGACCTCAATGCAGTATTATCTGTGACGGCTACATCCCGGGCAGATATAGCACTATCCCGCTAAACTATCACTGCATCTCTGGCTGATATAGCCTCATCCCACTCAACAACAGCGACATCTCTGCGATCTAATACCTCGTCTCTCTCCAATAGAGCGGCGTCCCTCACATCAAGAGCAGTCGACATCATAGATCGAATCTGGTCTCTCTCAAAGGTCATCAGATGAAGACTATGCTCTAAGTACTGTGCCGAGTGCTGAATCACAACAGTACTGGTACTAGGAGAATCCGAAAGAAATGCTGGTAACCTAGCAGCGGGTTCCTCCTCGATGTAGGTATCAATGTCCTCCATAGGCTCTACATCGTCTAACTCGCTCTCTGGTACTACAAACACTGCTGCAGTCAAATCTCTGTCTCCATCTATGCAGAATACCTTGTAGAATAACCAGGATGACTGACAGAAAAAGATGATATCTCACGCTGATCCCAACAAGCATACACACGGGATCGGTCCTCTGCTGAGAGATATCGAGAAGCTGAACGCTGACCTATCGCCCCCTCGAAAGGATGAAAATCCTGGAACTGGTCGAACTGCGACATCACGGCCAGTGGGTGATAAGTAGTCACACCCCTCAAGCCAGCCAGAGGGAGGAAATCCATGCCCGGAGCGTGAGTAATGAATCTAAATGGTGAGCAAAGCCCCGTGCATGGCAATATGCTGAATGGATCTCTAATATCTGCCAAAAATGCAGACCAGGACTGAGCATCTGTACACTCCGATGGCTGAAAGGAGTATGACATGGCCACATCATGGGAGAAGCAATACCCATGTCATCTAAGGGTACCAACCGGTCTCAAGTGTGACATAAACCACACGTACAACATAACCGAACTCCCTGTGAACACTCTTGTAAGATACGTGCAACAATAGGATGCCGACCGCAGGGTCTCTGCTACGATCATAAGTACAATGGTGCGACCCTCTCTAAGAGCTCTCACAGCCATAATAACACCAATGTCTATCTCGTCCATATATCGTGGCATATAGACATACGATAGTACGCACAGCAGCAGTACATCAACTCTGGCCAAACGCCAATGGTCCTCCGGCGCGGTGAAATCCCCGAAATATCGTGAGTAGCTATCCTCTGAGCCAAATCTGTCATACAAAAAATGCTGGGAGATCACATGGCTAGATGTCAACTCGTCCTGCACTACTCTACGCCTCAATCCTGTGAGCATCATGAATCGTCTACTCATGTCTCCCAAAGCTAGATGCACGCAAGGTCTGTCTAAAGGCAGCATCGTCAAGCGTGCATACTCCTCCAGAGTAGGAGTCAACTCATGGGTGTCAAAACGGAATACCTGCCTATCAAGTAGCCAATGCTCTAGCATCCCGTCTACAAATCCTGCAGGAAACTGAAAAGGTAATAAAGTCATGGTATGCTGCAGCAACTGATCTATGGTCACCCTATCTAGGGGTGACATGCTATCGTACCACGATCGCATACATAATGCCACCACTGACGGTGGGGTATGATTTATACGGCTAACTGTAGAAGAAGACATCTGTGTGGGCCGTGTCATAAGACCATTCAGGGGTCAATGCCGAATATCTCTGGACATACATACATATGCATAACATGATACATGCATAACAGATAATGGATGGCAATATGATATAGGGAATAAAAAATGGTGCATACATTCCTAAGTATATCATCATCTAATACATCAACTCTGTACAGCTACAAATATAGGGAAATGGGGCACAAACGCCCTACTACTAACAGAGGCCTATCAAAAGATATATCGAGAATGGGGAACAGCCACCCAATATCTAACAGAGGCCTATCAAAAGATATAACGAGAATATACAACAGAAGAAAACCAGGGTCTCGATGTCTACATCCCCAATCCTGTCCACCTGATGTAACTCCTCCTAAGTCACTGGATATCTATCAACAGGGATGTCAGGCCTATAAAGAGGAGGATCTGAGCCAGCAAAACCAAATGGGTCGTCTGAGGGGCCAGCGCCTGAGCTGGAAGGAACAAATGACTGCCTCTGCTGGATCTCTGCCCAAATGCCGGATAAATATGTGTGCCTGATCCAACTGCCGGGTCAAGCTATTAATCTGGGTCATATGAGTCGGAGCTCGGACACAAGCTACCCAATCTGTCATCATCAAAGATCCTGGAACCATATCCCCCATGAACTACGTGGCGCGAGATTGGGCTCCAATAGTACGAGGAGACCACCACCGCTGGAACGTCTCCTGAGTACATGGACCCTCTGATAATGCAAAACTGTCAACCCCCAACAATGGGATATCAGTGACGGGTGACTGTGATACGGGCCAAAGACGCCTGGCAGGAGGCAAGATCGGTATACGGATCTCCCCTGTGGTGCTCCTAATAGCACGCTCTCCTAAATAGAGCTCCCAGCCTCCATCAGTGAAAAGCAGAACTCTCCTGGTAGAGATCAAATACTCGACTCCGATCGGATGTCCATCCTCAAATTCGATGGTCAAATGCTCCCCTGAATAGGGAATCCATGTAATGGTACTCGTCGTCAGCAACTCCAGCTGCATGCGGCAGTGAGTGAATCACTCAGCTACAGGGACTTTCGGAAAAATAGAATGGTGTCATCGTCGTCCTCGTGGATAGGTATCTAAACCTAACACAATCACAGGACGCAAACATAGGAGCCTCTCATAGGCCCAAAACTGCCAACACAATGGCAAAACATCTGCTATCAGTAAACACTCTTAACCTATGAATGGGAAAAGATAAGAGAAGTACTCACCAGCAGAAATGGGTAAAATCCTAGCCAAGCCTCGGTCAAACCCTGTGAGCGTATGCGCATGCCCCAGAAGAAATAGGCAAAGGTGTAAGAGCCCCAGTCATACTCTCCTATACGGTCCACATTGCGTGTGGCACTGACCAAAGCGAAAGATACCGTGGAAGAGTTATCTTCTATGAAGCAGCCTCGAATGATCATCAGGAACAATCGCCGCAGAAAGCGATCCCTGATCCTGACATCATCAGGCATGGGCTCACTCAATAGCCCGCTCATAGCATCTACGCTCAAAGGACCTGAACGGACAGTCCTGCCTTTGAGTGCCTCCGCTGGAACTCCTAATAAGGATCTGACGGTAGTAGGGATAATATTCGCCATGCAAGGCACTGGCTCCCCTCCAAACTTCATACCTGTGATAAATCGCCAATCCATAGGAGTCATCATCACCTCGCAATCCAGCAGATGGAGTGACTGAGTCTGATGAAACCATCGCTCAGACAAAGCCCTGAGGTAACCCCAGGGACATCGACGGGGAAGGATGAAGAAGAATTCCCCAAATCCCTACTCATACACTACCGCTCTGTAGTCAGGATGAAGCGCCTGGTACATGGAGTGAATGCTAAACTAGTTCCCTCGAGGCTGTGTAAATCCTGGAACCTACATGAAATGCAGATCAACATTAAAACCCTTTAATCCTCATCAATAGGAAAGAAGGAAGATCAAAGTCTAACGCCATACCTCGTTAGAATGCAAATACATCGATGGATGTCTACCCAAATCACCCAGCAACTCTGGGTTCACCACCTGAATGCTCGGAAGCTCCCTGCGAGGGACATGTGCAGCAGGAGTGGGATTCTCAATCGGAATATCCGCCTCCTCGTCCTCAACGTCTGGAACATCTACCTGGACAGGACGTATCACGGCCTCCACCAACCGGCGAGGCTGTCTGACAGAACGAGGACGAGGCACTTCAGAAGCCCTCCGTCGTACGCCAGAAGCGGTCCTATAAGAACTGCTCGGCTGATCCGGATCCATAATATTTGGACAATAATTCTCCAAATGACCTCAGAAAGGGTGTGGTATTTCCTTACCTGGAGCTTTTTAAAATGCATTTATGACTATATGCATGCATGCATTTACTTTAACATATAATAGAGTTAAAATGCATGACTACCCAATGCCTACATTTGGAAAAATTTTGCCATAGTCCCATTTGAAAATAGGACTATCCACATACACATAAGCATGTTTAGGTGGCCATTCAGTAGCACACCTGCCCCAAAGTCATATACATAATATATACATTAAAAATTAAAATCATCATGCACAAGGCCAACCTCAATGCTAGGAGTATTTTGCCTTTCTACCTTTTGCTCATTGGACCTTAAATAGGACAAACAATAGCAGAAAAAGGTGCCAATTTGACTGTCTCAGAAGTCAAATTTTTTCACATCATTATGTTTAGAATGATTTAATACTAACATTTACTATGTTGAATATTTTTTATCAAGTCATTTGTGCATACATAATCACTACTATGTGTTTAGATGCATTTCGTGCGATAACTCACAATCTAACGAATAGAAACTGGAAAAAATACATGCATACGTTACCAGGATAGTGTAGAACACTTGTGCGGTGATAGAATTTGCAGAAAGCAGTATGAACTCAGCAGATCTAAAGATGGCTCGCGATTTTCTCTATGCGAAGCGAGTTGAAAATAACTTGTGAATACCAGCCTGCAGGATTTATGATCCGCGCCTGGCCGCAGGCCCACCTGCGGCTGCAGCAGGTGCACTTACGGCTTCCTTATGGGGGTCCCACCCATCCAGCTCGGTCTAGTTCGAGTTGAAACGGAGTTCTTACGGACTAGAAAGGTCAAATCGAGAATAAAAATGCCACGCGATTGAGCAAAACTGCATACAATCTTGGTCTTCTCAGATGAGACTTTGAATGTGTACAACACTCATTGGTAGTCACCTAAATACAAGGTATACCCTACCAATGATCCCAGTTGTCACAATTCACATACGATAATACCTTATACAGGTCCGATGTCACCGACTCCGGGTCGTTACCCTCCGTATGTCCCCGACGGGGGTTACAACGTATATCTCCGGCGGGAGTAATAACGGGTGCTCAACCGTTGACACACCTATCAACGAAGGTCAAGCAGCCTTGACGTTATCTCAGCCGATGGCAAGTAAGCCCATCAAAGCATTGAGGGCTGTGCGATTATTGCGTACTCACTCATAAGTCCCCAGTAGATCCCCGACAGGGGTTACAACGTGAAATCACTACAAGGAATTACAACTTACATTTAAGCCATTGACACACATGTCAATTGAGGTCAAGCAACCTTGACATTATTTCAGGCGATAGTGATTAAACCTATCAGAACTCTAGAGCTATCCGAGGTTTTCACACCCGACTGCTTATAACCAGCATATCCCCAGCGGGGATCACAACGCAATGCTCCGTTGATTCACATGTCAATGAAGGTCAAGCAGCCTTGACATTATATCCCACATGATTTTTCAACCATTGATTCATATGTCGGTGAAGTAAACGTCAACGAAGGTCAGGCACCCCTGACAACATTTGCTGTTGGCAGTAAATCTAGCAGGATCTTGACATACGCTGGCGATACTAACCAGGAAAGGTTAACATTATCAAAGAGGATAGATGATGGAATATGTTATACACATCCTCAAACAGATCAAGCTTTATCCCCACAGATCTCTTACACATAAGAGGTACATCTTCAGGATCAAGTCATAATCAAAAACACAGGGATTTGGTGATAACTCCAACATCAACATCCTAACAGATTAGGCTTACACATCGAATCTGGTTAGCATTCCCAATCCCCAGTTGAAGCAATAGGGAATCATCAATCATCCCTAGCATGTTGGGCTACAACCCCATACACATGCTTCATACATTGGTATCATTTTGCTACCCATAGTACCACATTCATCTTGTTGCATTTCAATTGTCTAGGATTCTTTATCCTACCCATGCATCGCTATGCATGAGTATGATAAAGAGGGGCGTCTGTAGACACTCAAAATTTTCTGTAGTACTGTCACTAACATTGCAAGAGGACAGATTTGTCTTTTAAGAGAGAACCCTGAAAGACAATCCAAATCCATACAGGATACTACTGGAAGTTCAACATCCACCCCAGATCACAATTTGGGAGTAACAGTTCCAACCTCGGATGTAACCCCGAGGCATGCAGATCCAATACCGAAACACACACCGGAGAAGACCGATTAATCTCGGAGACAATCCTGAGGTATCCAGTCTCAGTCCCAACCATGGAAATAGCCACCAACCTTGGTGATAACCCCAAGGAATGTAGTTTCGGCGATAAACCCAGAAATGCTTGTTTCAAATGCGACCAGCTTCAACCTCGGCGCTCACAACAAGATACACTGCACCAACCCGACAATAACATCGAGAAGACAGGAGCACTTCAAAGGTGACAATGAGAACCTTCAACAATTGCAGCAGTCCAATCTCAACAAAGTCTGAGCAACGTCTGCTTTATCAGCCCAATCCGGCAATAACACCGGTGAGGGGCAACATCGTCATCTTGTCAACACGATGCCACGTCACGTCTCTACGCAACAATGTCCCACAAGATTAATCAATCCCGAGTGACTATTGTGCGGGAAAACGGATGAAAGTTGAAGCTTGAAGAACGGAGGGCATCGTCCCATCTTCAATGACTTCGCACAAACTCTAATCCCATGCCATCGTATAACTCTCGACAACGGCGGTCCAAAATAGGTCCTGTATACCTCAAACGGATGCCCGAATTGCACTTCTAAAAGTTCGAGTGGACATTACAATGCCTGAGTGCACGTACTTCGAGACGACCCAACTCGACCTGAAAAACCCGGGCCAACCCGGGTTGCCACTGGTACACATGCGGCTCAGCCACAGGTACACATGTGGCTAATATGCCTATATATAGAGGGCTTAGGGTGCTAATTTTAGAAGGAAAAAAGACGGGGAAACCCTGCATAATTCGCTCCGCACTCGCCCATATAGTGTATTTTCCCCTTTTAAACACCTGTGAGCTCATATATAGCATCTTTTGTACCCACAAAAGCCAGTGTTTACCCACTCTAAAGATATAGAAACCTTCTTTACCAGTCAGTTATAAGCCTTCTCACACACTTTAGAGTCTTTCTCTTCATCTTTGCACACACCCTTCTACACGTTGAGAGTCGTGTTGCTTGCTTTTGCCCGGACTTTGGTCCGTGGTTTCATTTCAGTCTGTATATATATATATATATATATATATATATATATATATATATATATATATATATATATATGAACTGTGGTCAGACTTTGTTCGATGAGCCTAGACTTCGGTCTGGTGCGTTTACTCGCTTATATATATATATATGAACTGTGGCCGGCCTCTGTTCGATGAGCCTAGGTTTTATATTCGGTGCATTTACTCGCTTTTATATATATATATTTATACTTATATATATGAACTATGGTCGAACTCTGTTCGACGAGCCTGAATTTTACATATATATATATGAACTGTGGTCGAACTCTGTTCGATGAGCCTGGGTTTTATATTCGGTGCATTTACTCGCTTTTATATATATATATTTATACTTATATATATGAACTATGGTCAAACTCTGTTCGACGAGCCTGAATTTTACATCCGGTGCGTTTATTGCTTTTATATATATATATATATATATATATATATATATTAATATATATTATATATTATATTATATATATATATATATGTACGGAAAGCTTCAAGAGCATAATCCTTAAATAGCATAACACTTTAAATAGCATAATTTTATCAAAACGACGTAGTTTTGATAAGACGCGGTGGCATTTTTGTAAATACACGGTAGCATGGTATTTACAAAAATACCACCGCGTCCCTCCAAAACTACGTCGTTTTGATAAAATTATGCTATGTAAGGCATTATGCTATTTAAGGATTATGCTCTTGAAGCTTCCCGTATATATATATATATATATATATATATATATATATATATATATATATATATATATATATATATAATATATATAAATATATATATATATATTCGTCCTGCCTGAAGTTTCCTTCGTGGCAGTTGATCGCTCCTATGGCTTTATTTATATTTCTGATCTCCCATGGAGGTGCTTCGTGGTTGGTGATCATGTTTGTATATATATATTTACAGCTTTTATATATATATACCTGCTTACTGCTTTCATATAAATTGCAGCATTCTGTGCGCCTAGGAATCATGTGATCACAGATTCATCCCATTGGATCTAGATTCGGTTCCCATGATGGACATTTTTCAGCTGTAAGCAGCTTGTAAATTATTCTGCGGTGTCTGAATTTCCTCAGATGGTTTTCATACCCATGAGGAAGTCGGCATTATATTTGTATATTATTTTCGTACGGATGCCTCGTATCTGTCAAATAAAATCAATCAAGACGATCACTTAATAAAGTGGGAGTGTAAAAGGTCTCAATTTCTATTAAGCATCAGGGTTTGAAAAACCTCTTTTATAAAACATCACTGTCATATCTTGCTAAAAATTAATTTTTTATATAAATTCAAACCATGTGTATATAGGTTCGAACGAGGCCTCACACAACTTCCATATAATAGCACATTGACCCACACACACACACACTTAGATAATAGTTTCTTGAAAAGAGGCGGTCACCGTGGTAACACGGATGTCGGGGGGTGCCTAACACCTTCCCCCCGCATAATCAAGTCCCCGGACCCTAATGAATCTCGGTTTCACCGACCCGTTTAGCAGTGTCACATCACTGGGTCAATGTGCAAACCTTTTCTCGGTTGTGTTGGTACAACCATTTAAAAAACCAACTGGCGACTCTTAACAGTCCATCGTCGATATTATACATGTCGGACCTTTTTCACTTATTTTTTCAAACAAATCTCACCTAAAATGAGAACACCAAAGAACAAGTAACGGAAAGGGACATCCAAAAAATCCCGACGTTGACAGGAGATATTAAAAATCATCTGTATGTGGTTTTCGGTCATTTTTTCTGTTTTGAATTTTGAAAAACTTTCTTCTACAAAGTTGTAGAGAATTAAATTTTATATGGAATGGACATCAGGATCATATTTTTTTTGATAAAAGGGCTATTTATTATGAATTATTGAAGTTTTAAAAATAAATATTTTTATTAAAAACATGGGTGGGCCCCACTTTTGGTTGTTGTGGAAAAATTGTTGAATTTCAAGTGTGGTGTGGGTGGATAAAAATGGGTAAAAGCCACCGGTAGTAGATTAGTTTGTTTTGGCGTTCTAAGCATTTTTCTATAAATAGGGTGTTTAGATTAGAATTGAAAATAACACAAGAATATGAAGTTTTCTCTCTCTATATTATCGAGCGTATTTTTGTGAGTATTTAGATACTTTGAGAGTTGATAAGCGGTGCAAGTTTTCTTCTGCATTATATCTAATATTTCAGTCAGGAGTACTATTCTCTTGAGGTAAGGGATGTTATTTTTTACGTAAATGATGTTATTTCTTTTAATATCATTATACCGAAATATTGGTATGAATTTTATTATAAATGTCGACGTCGGGATTTTTGGGTGTCCCTTTCCGTTACTTGTCCTTTGGTGTTCTTATTTTAGGTGAGATTTGTCTGAAAAAACAAATGAAAAAGGTCCGACATGTATAATGTTGACGATGGGACTATTAAGAGTCGTTAGTTGGTTTTTTAAATGGTTGTACCAATACAACCGAGAAAAGGTTTGCACATTGACCCAGTGATGTGACACTGATATACGGGTCGGTGAAATCGAGATTCGTTTAGGGTCCGGGGACTTGGTTATGCGAGGGGAAGGTGTTAGGCACCCCCCGACATCCGTGTTATCACGGTGACCGCCTCTTTTCAAGAAAATATTATCAGAATGAGTATGTATGTGTGAGTCAATGTGCTGTTATATGGAAGTTGTGCGAGGCCTCGTTCGAACCTATATACATAGGATTTGAATTTATGTAAAAATTCAATTTTTAGCAAGATATGGCAGTGATGTTTTATAAAAGAGGTTTTTCAAACCCTGATGCTCAATAGGAATCGAGACCTTTTACACTCCCATTTTCATTAAGTGATCGGTTGGATTGATTTTATTTGACGGATGCGAGGCATCCGTACGAAAATAATACACAAAAATAATGCCGACTTCCTCGTGGGTATGGAAACCATCTGAGGAAATTCAGACACCACAAAATAATTTATAAGCTGCTTACAACTGAAAATGTCCATCACGGGAACCGAATCTAGATCCAATGGGATGAATATGTGATCACATGATTCCTAGGCGCACAGAATGTTGTAATTTGTATGAAAGCAGTAAGCAAATATATATATATATATATATATATATATATATATATATATATATATATATACAGACATGATCACCAACCACGAAGCACCTCCATGAGAGATCAGAAATGTAAATAAAGTCGTAAGAGCGATCAACTGCCACGAAGGAAACTCCAGGCAGGACGAAAATAAATAAATATATATATATATATATATATATATATATATATATATATATATATATATATATATATATATATAAGCATTAAACGCACCGGATGTAAAATTCAGGCTCATCGAACAGAGTTCGACCACAATTCATATATATGTAAGTATAAATATATATATATATATATATATATATATATATAAAAAGCGAATAAATGCACCGGATATAAAATCCAGGCTCATCGAACAGAGTTCGACACACAGTTAATATATAATATATATATATATATATATATATATATATATATATATATATATATATAATATATATATATATATATATATATAAAGCAGTAAACGCTCCAGACCGAAGTCTAGGCTCATCGAACAAAGTTTGACACACAGTTCATATATATAAATGTATATATATAAAAAGCAAGTAAACGCTCCAGACCGAGGTCCAGACCGCTAGGCTCAATCGAGGCATAACTCGATAATGTTAGTCATTATATATATATATAATATATATATATATATATATATATATATATATATATATATAATATATATATATATAATATATTATATATTAATAAAACTAGAATGAAACCACGGACCGAAGTCCGGGAAAAAACAAGCAACATGACTCTCAACGTGTAGAAGGGTGTGTGTAAAGATGAAGAGAGAGACTCTAAAGTGTGTGAGAAGGCTTACAGCTGACTGCTAAAAAATGCTTTTATATCTTTATAGTGGGTAAACACTGGCTTTTGTGGGTACAAAAAAGGCTATATATGAGCTCATAGGTGTTTAAAAGTGGGAAAATACATTGTATGGGCGAGTGCGAAGCAAATTGTGCAGGGTTTCCCTGTCTTTTTTCCTTAGAAAATCAGCACCCCAAGCCCTCTATTTATAGGTAAAGTAGTCGCAGGTGTACCTGCGGCTGAGCCACAGGTGTACCAGAGGTAACCCGGGTGGGCCCGGGTTTATCGGGTCGGGTCGTCTCGAAGTACGTGTACTCAGGCACTGTAATGTCCACTCGAACTTTCAGAAGTGCAATCCGGGCATCCGTTTGAGGTATACAGGACCTATTTTGGACCGCCGTTGTCGAGAGTTGTACGATGGCATGGGATTAGAGTTTGTACGTTGTTCAGGCTTCGCTGAGATTGGACTGCTGCAATTGTTGATGATCCTCATTGTCACTTTTGAAGTGTGTATGTCTTCCCGATGTTATTGCCGGGTTGGTGCAGTGTATCTCGTTGTGAGCACCGAGATTGAAGCTAGTCGCATTTGAAACAAGTATTTCTGGGTTTATCGCCGAAACTGCATTCCTTAGGGTTATCACCAAGGTTGGTGGCTATTCCCATGGTTGGGACTGAGACTAGATACCTCGGGATTGTCTCCAAGATTAATCGGTCTTCTCCAGTGTGTGTTCCGGTATTGGATCTGCATGCCTCAGGGTTACATCCGAGGTTGGAACTGTTACTCCCAAATTGTGATCTGGGGTTGATGCTGAACTTCCAGTAGTATCCGGTATGGATTTGGATTGTCTTTCAGGGTTCTCTTTTAAAAGATGAATCTGTCCTCCTGCAATATTAGTGACAGTAGTACAGAAAATTTCGAGTGTCTACAGATGCCCCTCTTTATTATACTCATGCATGGCGATGCATGGGTAGGATAAAGAATCCTAGACACTTGAAATGCAACAAGATGAATGTGGTACTATGGGTAGCAAAATGATGCAAATGTATGATGCATGTGTACGGGGTTGTAGCCCAACATGCTGGGGATGATTATTGGATCCCTGTTGCTTCAACTGGGGATTGGCAATACTGACCAGATTTGATGTGTAAGCCAAATCTGTTATGATGTTGATGTTGGAGTTATATCACCAAATCCCTGTGTTCTTGATAACGACTTGATCCTGAAGAGGTACCTCTTATGTGCAAGAGATCTGTGGGGAGAAAGCTTGGTCTGTTTGAGGATGTGTATAACATATTCCATCATCTATCCTCTTTAATAACATTGACCTTTCCTGGTTGGTATCGCCAGGACATGTCAAGATTCTGTTGGATTTACTGCCAACAGCAAATGCTGTCAGGGATGCCTGACCTTTGTTGACGTGTACTTCACCGACATGTGAGTCAACGGCTGAAAAATCTTATGGGATATACTGTCAAGGTTGCTTGACCTTCGCTGATGTGCGAATCAACAGTTGAGGCTCTGTGAGTAGATTGTCAAGGTTAATTGACCTTCGCTGTCGTGTAAATCAACGGAGCATTACGTTGTGATCCCCGCCGGGGATCCACTAGGGGAATATGAGTAATCGAGCATGAAATCCTCGAATAGCTCTAGAGCTCTGATAGGTTTAATCGCTATCAGCTGAGATAACGTCAAGGTTGCTTGACCTTCATTGATATGTGTGTCAACGGTTTGAATGTACGTTGTAATCCCCTGTCAGGGCTTCACATTGTAACCCCCGTCGGTGACCTACTGGGGACTCATGAGTACGTACGCAAATATCGAACAGTCCTCAATGCTTTGATGGGTTTACTTTCCATCGGCTTGAAATAACGTCAAGGCTGCTTGACCTTCGTTGATAGAAATGTCAACGGATGAACGTGTTGTAACCCCTATCGGGAATTTACGTTGTAACCCCCGTCGGGGATCTACGTTGTAACCCCCGTCTAGGATCTACGTTGTAACCCCCGTCGGGGATCTACGTTGTAACCCCCATCGGGGATCTACGTTGTAACCCCCGTCGGGGAACCTATTTAGGGTAATGACCCGGAGTGGGCGGCATCGGACCTGTACGAGGTATTCAACATAGTAAATGTTAGTATTAAACCATGCTGAACATAATGATGTGAAAAAGTTTGACTTTTTGAGACAGTCAAATTGGCACCTTTTTCTGCTTTTTCTTGTCCTATTTGAGGTCCAATGACCAAAAGGTAGAAAGGCAATGTACTCCTAGCATTGAGGTTGACCTTATGCATGATGATTTTGATTTTTTATGCATATATTATGTATATAACTTTGGGGCAGGTGTGCTACTGAATGGCCACCTAAACATGCCTATGTGCATGTGGATAATCCTATTTTCAAAGGGGACTATTGTAAGACCCCAACTTATTAATGAATAAAATCAAATTTTCTCTAAATATTATTGTGAATAATAAGGGGTTAATTTGATATAATACTTTGGTTATGGGTGAAATGTGCAAATTTTGCAAAATAAGCAAGTGGTTATAAAATATTCATTTTGTCGGGGAATATTCGTTTGGTCGTGGAATATTCTTGCTGTCGGGGAATATTCGTACGACGGCGCAGCCTTGTGTGGGCCCCATAACGGAAAGCGATTGGATGAAGAAAATGACAAGTATAAGTTATTTATAAATAACGGCGTAGTTGTTACCGTTAATACTGTTGGAATACCCGGTGATTAAAATACAGTAGCACACGGTATTGCACCAATTATTAATTCTTACGTAAGAAGGCACTACTCAATAATTGTTACAGTAGTTATTGTTCAATATTTTATTTTATTAATTCAATAATTGTTGCATTGATATTTTATATTATTGTTGTTTCAATAATTGTTGCTGCACAGTATTTTCCATTATCAGATCAATAATTCATATTATTTGAATAATATTATTATATAACATTATTGGCAATGTCTAGAAAGTTCTGTCTAAGGAGAGGTTTGGTCATCTAATTGCGCGCCAGTAAGGAGAAATCCTTATTGGAAAGCCCCCTCTTTCCTGGGAACGGCCTGGTTGTCATAAATGTGATTCTGTAATATTATTTGTGAATAATTAATTATTGATTCATATGATAAGGAAATATTTATTTTATGTGGATATAAATGAGGGATATATTTTTGTGGTTAAAAATGAAGGAGTTAATGTTGAGGTGTTTTATCAGTATTTTTATCGGAATGGAGGTATTAAAATCAAATCAGGGTTTTTGAGAAATATTGCGGGTGTTATAATTTTTAATCCGACCGTTGGATCGTGGTAATTTTTAGATATGTTATACATATATAAGTTGAGTATATGTCCACAAATTTTGAACCGTTAAAAATGAACGTATGATTTATTATGAATTTTACGAGATGACTGGTTCAGAAATTGTTGAATTTTCGGAGTTTATCATTTTGATGGAAAATTCTAGAATTGGTGGGCCCCACTTGTGGTTGGTGAAGAAATGTGCTGAATTATATTTCAAATGTGGTGGGTGGGAATAGTAGCAGGTAAAGCCATCAGGTTGCAGGTCAAACCTACTAAAATTTTCCTATAAATAGAGGGCTAAGTTAGAATTGAAAATCACACCAGAAACAAGTTTTCTCTCTTTCTCTCTCTAGATTATTGAGTGTATTTTGTGAGTATTTAGATACTTTGAGAGTTTCTATTCATCAAAGCAAGTTTCTTTCAGCCTTATACCGGTATTCCGACCAGAAGTACTGATATCTTGAGGTAAGGGATATTATTTTCTTCTTAAATGATATTATTTTCTTCAATATCATTATGCTGAAATATTGACATGAGTTTTTATCAAATTTGGAACTTTTTGTGTCGGGGTTACTATTCACGTATACGGCACTATTCACGTATACGGTACTATTCACGAATACGGCACTATTCACCGAAAAATAAAATTTTTCCTTTTTGTCCAAGATGTCTATTATGGTTACTATCTTTGATTGTATCCATGTTTTGATCTTTATTTTTGAATTCTGCTTCACAATTGATTATTATGAAGTATTATTGATCTTGGATAAACTGTTATACGAATCCCTACTATTTGTCCTTCTGTCTCATTGGATTCGTTCTCTTTAAGATATTTTTCATCATCCTCAGTCCTAAATGATGATATTAATGAATATCTTTGGCCTGTAGTGCAAAGATGTATGATTACTTGATGAATATCTTTGGCCTGTAGTGCAAAGATGAACAGGTGTTGAGATGAACATGACTGACAGGTGATACAAATGAATATCTTTGGCCTGTAGTGCAAAGATGAATATTTGGATAAAGATGATTATTAATTGATGTTACAGGGATAAAATATTGATGATGGACTTCTAAATCTTAGAAGATAGTAGAATTCTTTCTCTACTCGACTCTTCTAATGGTTTGCTGTTTCCGCTGCAGTTGTTGATCTAAAACTTGTTGTTGATTATATTCTATCAGATTTTTCCCTGTTGAAGACTAACGATAATTTGTTTGTATATTATCTTAGTCATAATATTCTTTACTGGGCTAGTTGAGCTCACCCTTTTCCTTTTTGTTCCATTTTTCTTCTCAGGAGGTGAGAACATAGCAGGATCTAGTCGGGGTATGGAGTGATGGTTCTAGAAAGATGTTTTAGCAGTCCTCACTATTTCTGTAAAATAGTGTTTGAATAATTGTAATGAGGATTTATTTGAGTGCGGATATTGTCTAGAAGACAATATTTGTATTTAAACTCACAGTATGTGTTGTCGTATTTTGCACGACATTTGTATTATTGAAGTTGTAGTTTGCTTTCTGTACCATGTATTTGGCGACTCAGAATGGGTGTTGTATACCTATTTTGGGGGCATCACAGTTGGTATCAGAGCTTAGGGATATGATCCCTGGCTGAGATGTGAGACAAGAACTAGGAGGGGAGAGACGGGGAATTCCTTCACTAGTATGACTTGACTAAGTTTATTTGGTGTTTATTTGGTCGGTCAGAGTATAGGGATAATATATGACATGACTATTAACCCTTGTTTTATGGCAGTATTTAAGAATGGCAGCTGAGAACGTTAATAATGGAGTAAATCAGACCGTGGAGACACCTTTGATCACCACCCAGGGGAACGTGTAACAGGAAGGCAATATTCCTCCTGTAAACAACATTACCGAGCAAACGATGAATGATGGAATGTTTAGGAGCTTTTTGCAGTTCATGCAAAATCAGACGAGGGAGACTCGTGTGCAGAATACGGGTGGAAATGATAACGCGCGGTTTGTCACAGCTAAGCAGTTCAAAGAATTGGGACCACTAGAATTTAAGGGAAAGCCGGATCCGATCATGGCGGAAACGTGGGTCAAGCAAATTACCAAGATATTCGATGTCTTGGGATGCACGGAGGAACAAAAGGTTCCATTCGCCACCTTTATGTTCCGCGGTGAGGCAGACTACTGGTGGGAGTCTATGAAGCGTACCCAGCCTGACGCACTCAACATGTCCTGGGAAACATTTCAAAAACTGTTCAATGACAAGTACTTTCCTGAAAGTATCCGTCATATGAAGGAGGTAGAGTTTATCAGACTGGAACAAAACAACATGACGGTGTCCCAGTACGAGGCGAAGTTTATAGAGTTATCCAGGTTTGCACCTCATTTGGTCGAAAATGAGGAACGAATGACAAGGATGTTTCTGAGAGGTCTAAAACCCGAGATTCGACAATATCTTATCTCTCATAAATTTTCTTTATATTCAGATGTTGTAAATAGGGCTCAATTATTAGAGCGAGATAATGAGTATGTGCAACCGAGGGACCACAACCAGGGTCATACCGGTGGCGGCAGTCATCGAAGCAATGAAAACCAGCTGGGAGGAAAATATTCGGACAAAAGCGGTAACCACTCTGGTGGTAATCGTGGTCGTGATAATAGAAGGAGCGAGTCGGGAGGAGATTTCAAGAAGAGAAGGTACAACAATGATAATGTGAAGACGTCAGCACAAACATCAACTGTTTCTAGGGGAGGAGAACGACCACCGGTCGTATGTTACAAATGTGGGAAAGAGGGACATATCAGCCCAAACTGCCCACAACAATCCAAAGTATGTTATAACTGTGGAAAGGAGGGTCATATAGCTCGAGAGTGTTCTGTAGCAAAACCAAGTTCAGCGGAAATGGTGACTCCAAAAGCTGTCCCGGATAAGTCGAAATCAGCGGTTCCTGGAAGGACGTTTGTCGTTACTGGCCAAAACGCGAGAAACCCGAACGAGGTGATCACGGGTAAGCTAATCTTGAATTCTTGCGAAGTTTATACTTTACTAGATACCGGTTCTACCCATTCTTTTATCTCTCCTGCTTGTGCTCAACGTTTAAACTTGACTCCGGAGAAATTGGACTTTAACTTATCTGTTGAAACTCCGTTGGGTGAAACCTTCGTTACATCTACAGTTTATAAATCTTGCATGATCCAAGTTGGTACTATCACATTACCTGTTGATCTTATCTCTTTAAAGATACTTGCTTTTGATGTGATTTTAGGAATTGATTGGTTAACCACTCATCATGCTAAAATTGATTGTTTTCGTAAGGTTGTTAGTTTTCATATTCCTAACCAACCTGTTATACGAATTCAAACTACTAAACCACTAAAATCAGTCACTGTCATATCGAGCCACAAAGCTATTCGTTTATTGAAAAACGGATGTCAAGCTTTCTTAGCCCATGTAATGGATTTGAACAAAGACAAGTCAGATTTGAATAATATTTCTATTGTTAGAGAATTTCCCGATGTATTTCCTGAAGAACTTCCTGGTCTACCCCCAGAACGTGAAGTTGAATTCTTTATTGACCTTGAACCCGGTACAAAGCCCATTTCTAAAACTCCATATCGAATGGCTCCTATTGAACTTCAGGAGTTAAAAGTCCAACTACAGGAGTTGTTGGACATCGGTTTTATTCGTCCTAGTACGTCTCCTTGGGGTGCTCCTGTTTTATTTGTAAAGAAGAAAGACGGGAGTATGCGACTTTGTATCGACTATCGAGAATTGAATCATGTCACTATCAAGAATAGGTATCCGCTACCTCGCATTGATGACCTGTTCGACCAGTTACAAGGAACACAATTCTTTTCAAAGATCGACCTTCGTTCTGGATATCATCAGCTGAAGATTAAAACTGAGGATATTCCAAAGACTGCCTTCAGAACTCGGTACGGGCATTATGAATTCTTAGTAATGTCTTTTGGATTGACTAATGCTCCTGCTGCCTTCATGGATATGATGAACCGTGTATTCAAAGAATATTTGGATCAGTTCGTTGTTGTCTTTATTGATGACATCCTCATCTATTCCAAAAGCCGTGAAGATCATGAGCGCCATTTGAAGCTGGTACTGCAAAGGCTTCGTGAAAATAAGCTATATGCCAAATTGAAGAAATGTGAGTTCTGGCTTGAGGAAGTAGCATTCCTTGGGCACGTGGTGTCAAAACATGGAGTATCTGTCGACCCGACGAAGATTGAAGCCATACAAAGTTGGGAGCAACCGAAGTCGGTAACCGAAGTACGTAGCTTTCTAGGCTTAGCTGGTTATTATCGGAGATTTGTGGAAGGATTTTCTCGAATCGCTACTCCGTTAACTCAGCTGACTCGGAAAGATACAAAATTTGTATGGAGTGAGGAATGCGAGAAGAGT
Organism: Panax notoginseng; assembly: GCA_016801055.1. Classification (NCBI taxonomy): domain Eukaryota; kingdom Viridiplantae; phylum Streptophyta; class Magnoliopsida; order Apiales; family Araliaceae; genus Panax; species Panax notoginseng. Next base: position 106,852,071 of record CM029021.1, read on the forward strand.
TTCCAAGAACTCAAGAGGAGACTCATTTCGGCACCTGTTCTGACAATACCATCTGGTTCGGATGGATTTGTTATCTACAGCGATGCTTCAGGCAAAGGGTTAGGATGTGTTCTCATGCAACATGGGAAAGTCATAGCCTATGCCTCACGACAACTCAAAGAATATGAGAGGAATTATCCTACTCATGATTTGGAGTTGGCAGCAGTCGTTTTTGCGTTGAAGATCTGGAGACACTACCTGTATGGGGAGAAAGTGGAGATCTATACAGATCATAAAAGCCTCAAATATTTCTTCATCCAAAAGGAACTCAACATGCGGCAGCGACGTTGGCTCGAGCTGTTGAAAGATTACGATCATATCATCCAATATCATCCTGGAAAAGTAAACGTAGTAGCTGACGCATTGAGTAGAAGATCATATGCGGGTATGAGTGCAATATTGTTAACACAAAGGCCCATTTTGTATGACTTACAAAGGATGGAGATAGAGATGAAGGCTCCAAGTACCCACATGATGATATCAAATATACGAGTAGAACCGACTTTAATCGATAAAGTTAAAGCTGCTCAAGCTACGGACATGGAGCTGATGCGTATGAAGAAGAAAGTGCAAGAAGGTGCTATTCCAGAAGCAAGAATCGATGAAGAAGGAATACTTCGAGTCAACTCCAGACTTTGTGTTTCTAACGATTTTGACTTGAAGCATAGAATAATGATGGAGGCACACAACACACCGTTTGCAATCCATCCTGGGAGTACCAAAATGTATCACGATCTTCGACATACATTTTGGTGGAGCAATATGAAAAGAGAGATCGCGGAGTTTATCTCGAGGTGTTTAACTTGTCAACGTGTAAAGGCGGAGCATCAAGTGCCAAAGGGTCCATTGCAACCACTTGAGATCCCGAAATGGAAGTGGGAACACATTATTATAGATTTTGTTACGGGTCTTCCCAAGGTTTCTCAAGGCATAGATGCGATTTGGGTTATTATTGATAGATTAACCAAATCCGCTCATTTCTTGCCGATACGTGAGACTTATTCCCTTGAACGTCTTGCTAGTATGTACGTGAACGAGATTGTGAGATTGCATGGCATGCCAGTATCCATAGTTTCGGATCGTGACCCAAGATTCACTTCACGATTTTGGGTTAGCTTGCAGAAAGCTATAGGCACGGATTTACGATTCAGTTCGGCATACCATCCTCAAACGGACGGACAATCAGAGAGGACTATTCAAACTCTTGAAGATCTATTAAGACTTTGTGTCCTAGATCTCAAAGGGAGTTGGGATAAGTACCTACCATTGGTGGAATTCTCCTACAACAACAGTTATCAGGCGAGCATAGGTGTGGCTCCATTCGAGGCGTTGTATGGAAGAAAATATCGTTCTCCAGTATGCTGGGACGAGGTGGGTGAAGCAACATTGTTGGGACCAGAGTTGGTACGCATTACTACAGAGAAGATCCAAACGATTCGACAACGTATACAAACGGCACAGGATCGACAAAAGAGTTATGCGGATCTTCATCGGAAGGACGTGGAATTTAATATTGGGGATCATGTATTATTACGTGTTGCACCATGGAAGGGAGTTACAAGATTTGGGAAGAGAGGAAAGCTCAATCCAAGATTTGTTGGTCCATTTGAGATTCTTGAGCGAATAGGAAATGTGGCATATAGACTCGCATTACCTCCAAGCATGTCTCGTGTTCATAATGTTTTTCACATATCTATGCTTCGTAAATATGTTAAAGACCCGAACCACATTATTGAGTTAGAACCAGACGAGATAGCTGAAGATTTAACGTACGAGGAGGTACCTGTTAAGATCTTGGATAGGAAAGAGCATGTCCTACGCACGAAAGTTATACCACAAGTTAAGGTTTTGTGGAGAAACCATGCTATTGAAGAAATGACCTGGGAGTTGGAATCAAAAATGAAAGCGAGGTATCCTCACCTTTTTGAAACATCAGTACGTACGTCAATTTCGAGGACGAAATTTCATAAGGAGGGGAGGTTGTAAGACCCCAACTTATTAATGAATAAAATCAAATTTTCTCTAAATATTATTGTGAATAATAAGGGGCTAATTTGATATAATACTTTGGTTATGGGTGAAATGTGCAAATTTTGCAAAATAAGCAAGTGGTTATAAAATATTCATTTTGTCGAGGAATATTCGTTTGGTCGTGGAATATTCTTGCTGTCGGGGAATATTCGTACGACGGCGCAGCCTTGTGTGGGCCCCATAACGGAAAGCGATTGGATGAAGAAAATGACAAGTATAAGTTATTTATAAATAACGGCGTAGTTGTTACCGTTAATACTGTTGGAATACCCGGTGATTAAAATACAGTAGCACACGGTATTGCACCAATTATTAATTCTTACGTAAGAAGGCACTACTCAATAATTGTTACAGTAGTTATTGTTCAATATTTTATTTTATTGATTCAATAATTGTTGCATTGATATTTTATATTATTGTTGTTTCAATAATTGTTACTGCACAGTATTTTCCATTATCAGATCAATAATTCATATTATTTGAATAATATTATTATATAACATTATTGGCAATGTCTAGAAAGTTCTGTCTAATGAGAGGTTTGGTCATCTAATTGCGCGCCAGTAAGGAGAAATCCTTATTGGAAAGCCCCCTCTCCTGGGAACGGCCTGGTTGTCATAAATGTGATTCTGTAATATTATTTGTGAATAATTAATTATTGATTCATATGATAAGGAAATATTTATTTATGTGGATATAAATGAGGGATATATTTTTGTGGTTAAAAATGAAGGAGTTAATGTTGAGGTTTATCAGTATTTTTATCGGAATGGAGGTATTAAAAAAATCAGGGTTTTTTGAGAAATATTGCGGGTGTTATAATTTTTAATCCGACCGTTGGATCGTGGTAATTTTTGGATATGTTATACATATATAAGTTGAGTATATGTCCACAAATTTTGAACCGTTAAAAATGAACGTATGATTTATTATGAATTTTACACGAGATGACTGGTTCAGAAATTGTTGAATTTTCGGAGTTTATCATTTTGGATGGAAAATTCTAGAATTGGTGGGCCCCACTTGTGGTTGGTGAAGAAATGTGCTGAATTATATTTCAAATGTGGTGGGTGGGAATAGTAGCAGGTAAAGCCATCAGGTTGCAGGTCAAACCTACTAAAATTTTCCTATAAATAGAGGGCTAAGTTAGAATTGAAAATCACACCAGAAACAAGTTTTCTCTCTTTCTCTCTCTAGATTATTGAGTGTATTTTGTGAGTATTTAGATACTTTGAGAGTTTCTATTCATCAGAGCAAGTTTCTTTCAGCCTTATACCGGTATTCCGACCAGAAGTACTGATATCTTGAGGTAAGGGATATTATTTTCTTCTTAAATGATATTATTTTCTTCAATATCATTATGCTGAAATATTGACATGAGTTTTTATCAAATTTGGAACTTTTTGTGTCGGGGTTACTATTCACGTATACGGCACTATTCACGTATACGGTACTATTCACGAATACGGCACTATTCACCGAAAAATAAAATTTTTCCTTTTTGTCCAAGATGTCTATTATGGTTACTATCTTTGATTGTATCCATGTTTTGATCTTTATTTTTGAATTCTGCTTCACAATTGATTATTATGAAGTATTATTGATCTTGGATAAACTGTTATACGAATCCCTACTATTTGTCCTTCTGTCTCATTGGATTCGTTCTCTTTAAGATATTTTTCATCATCCTCAGTCCTAAATGATGATATTAATGAATATCTTTGGCCTGTAGTGCAAAGATGTATGATTACTTGATGAATATCTTTGGCCTGTAGTGCAAAGATGAACAGGTGTTGAGATGAACATGACTGACAGGTGATACAAATGAATATCTTTGGCCTGTAGTGCAAAGATGAATATTTGGATAAAGATGATTATTAATTGATGTTACAGGGATAAAATATTGATGATGGACTTCTAAATCTTAGAAGATAGTAAAATTCTTTCTCTACTTGACTCTTCTAATGGTTTGATGTTTTCGCTGCAGTTGTTGATCTAAAACTTGTTGTTGATTATATTCTATCAGATTTTTCCCTGTTGAAGACTAACGATAATTTGTTTGTATATTATCTTAGTCATAATATTCTTTACTGGGCTAGTTGAGCTCACCCTTTTCCTTTTTGTTCCATTTTTCTTCTCAGGAGGTGAGAACATAGCAGGATCTAGTCGGGGTATGGAGTGATGGTTCTAGAAAGATGTTTTAGCAGTCCTCACTATTTCTGTAAAATAGTGTTTGAATAATTGTAATGAGAATTTATTTGAGTGTAGATATTGTCTAGAAGACAATATTTGTATTTAAACTCACAGTATGTGTTATCGTATTTTGCACGACATTTGTATTATTGAAGTTGTAGTTTGCTTTCTGTACCATGTATTTGGCGACTCAGAATGGGTGTTGTATACCTATTTTGGGGGCGTCACAACTATGGCAAAATTTTTCAAATGTAGGCATTGGGTAGTCATGCATTCTAACTCTATTATATGTTAAAGTAAATGCATGCATGCATATAGTTATGAAATGCATTTTAGAAAGCTCCAGGTAAGGAAATACCACACCCTTTCTGAGGTGATTTGGAGACTTGTTGTCCAGATATTATGGATCTAGATCAGTCGAGCAGTTCCTATAGGACCGCTTCTGGCGTACGGCGGAGGGCTTCTGAAGTGCCTCATCCCCGTTCTGTCAGACAGCCTCGTCGGTTGGTGGAGGCCATGATACCTACTGTCCAGGTAGATATGCCAGATGTTGAGGACGAGGAGGCGGTTATTCTGATGGAGGATCCCGCTCGTGCTGCACATGTCCCTCGTAAGGAGCTTCCGAGCATTCAGGTGGCAAACCCAGAGTTGCTGGGTGATTTGGGAAGACATCCATCGATGTACTTGCATGCTAACGAGGTATGGTGTTAGACTTTGATCTTCCTTCTTTCCTATTGATGAGGATTAAAGGGTTCTGATGTTGATCTGTATTTCATGCAGGTTCCAGGATTTACACAGCCTCAAGGGAACCGGTTTAGCATTCACTCTATGTACCAGGCACTTCATCCTGACTATAGAGCGGTAGTGCATGAGTGGGGATTCGGGACATTCTTCTCCATCCTTCCTCGTCGTTGTCCCTGGGGTTACCTCAGGACATTGTTTGAGCGATTATTTGATCAGACTCAGTCACTCCACCTGCTGGATTGCGAGGTGATGATGACACCTATGGATTGGCGATTTATCACAGGTATGGAGTTTGGTGGGGAGCCAGTGCCTTGCATAGCAAATATCACCCCTACTGTCGTCTGATCCTTACTAGGAGTTCCGGCGGAGGCGCTCAAAGGCAGGATTGTCCGTTCAGGTCCTTTGAGCGTAGATGCTATGAGCGGGCTATTGAGTGAGCCCATGGAGGACATTGATACCTACATCGAGGAGGAGCCCGTTGCTGGGTTGCAGCATTTCTTCTGGATTCTCCTAGTACCAGTACTTTTGTGATTCAGCACTCGGCACAGTACTTCGAGTAGAGTCTTCATCTGATGACCTTTGAGAGTGACCAGATTCGATCTATGATGTCGACTGCTCTTGATGTGAGGGACGCTGCTCTATTCGAGAGAGACGAGGCATTAGATCGCAGAGATGCTGCTGTAGTTGAACGGGATGAGGCTATATCAGCCAGAGATGCAGTGATAGTTGAGCGGGATAGTGCTATATCTGCCCGGGATGCAGCCGTCACAGATAGCACTGCAGTGAGGTCCCTTACCACTGGCATGATTGTAGAGATGAGCGCTTATATTGATGATCATATAGTCACCATGCAGATGGCTACAGATCTTTTGGGTCGTGTGGATATTCCCATACAGGAGACCACAGCTTCGCCTCCATCTTCTGAGAGGGACGCCATGTTGGGCTTGTTAGCTCGCATATACCCTGACTTGTAGAGGAGCTTGTATTTACCTGCACAGACTAGCTTAGCCATTTTTTCATGTATAGTTTACATTGTATATATCAAACAGCATTATATATGACAGGGAAATACATTTTTGGATCACTTCCCTTTTAGATATGCCTTCCTATTTGTTTGATATTTTGTCTACAACTTCAGGGCTTGTGGTCTTGATGTACTCTGAATTCCTCCTGGGTGGATGGACATTGAGTTATCTCAGGATAGTTTAGAATGGATCATCGATCTATGTGTATCCCTACCATCTTTGGTGTCTTGGGACTTATTTCTGAATGGAAATGTGGAGAGGAGTGTGGCTTTCCTCTCTGAGATTGACCGCACCACAGATGGTCGCCAGTACTTCTGTTTAGGAGAAGCCTAGTTAATTCCACCTCTTATGGATTGGTGTTGCTCTTCAAGGTATGACCGCAGCTTAGATGGTCGCCAAATCTCCTATTTGGGAGGAGTTCAGGTAATTCCATCCCTTTGGTCTGAAGCCGAATGAAATGTAGTGGATTGAAGGATGATCCCAGTACCAACTGACAAGGGCTTGTGTTTTGGTAGGGGGGTGAGACCGCACCATGAATGGCTACCTACGTACTCCTATTGAAGAGGAGATCAGGTCTGCGTAGTTCGAACCTGGTGTAAGAGGTTCAACGCTGTATATGGTTGATATGGTGTAGGAATGTTTTTGGTTATTTTTGTTTTTTGTAAGGAGAAGAGGGTAGAAATGTTTTTGTTGTTTTTGTTTTATTGCGACCGGGCCATATGAAATGGTTGCCTACATACTCCTATTGAAGAGGAGATCAGGTCGACGTAGTTCGCCCCTCTGGGCGAGAAGAAAAGCGTAATCCCATGTGCAGGTCAGAGTGCGGGGAGGAGAAAGTTTAATCCTAGGTTGAGGATAAACTGTAGGTATGAGAAGTTTGATCCCTAGTAAGGGTAGCCAAACTGTAAACGAAAGAGGTTCAATCCGCAGTGGGATGACCTGAATTGTATGAGCGCAAAGGAGAAAGCCAAGCTGCTGGCTTGAAGAGTACGTTTCCCTGAAGGGCAAAGTGTAGATAAGTTATCTGTGGTAAAGGGTTAAAGAACCGGAATGACTGGTGACCTGATGATGATGCACCAGGGTGTTTGCTGGTTACTTCAGGCATAATACCGTTTCACGGTGTCTGAGTTGATGAGTTGCGGAAATTCATAGCCGTCCATTTCTTGCAATCTGAGAGCGCCTCCTGTCAATACTTCCTTGACAATAAACGGGCCTTCCCAGTTAGGAGCGAATTTTCCTTTAGCCTGATCTTAGTTGTCAAGAATCTTCTTCAAAACCAAGTCATGTTGTTTAAACTGCCGTAGCCGGACTTTTTTGTTGTGGGATCTGGCAATCCTTTGCTGATATAACTGACCATGGAAGATAGCCGCGGTTCACCTTTCGTCTATTAGAGACAATTGGTGATACATGTCTTGTACCCATTGGTCTTCATCCAGCTGAGCGTCGATCAACACTCTGAGAGATTCCATCTCAACTTCTATAGGGAGCACTGCTTCCATCCCATAGGTTAAAGCGTAGGGGGTTGCCCCAGTTGAAGTACGCATTGAGGTTCTGTAGGCTAACAGAGTCAGAGGAAATAGGTCAGGCCAATATTTGTGGTTGGCGGACATCTTTTGCATAATCTTCTTGATGTTTTTGTTAGCCGCTTCAACAGCACCGTTCATCTTCGGACGATAGATGACAGAGTTGAGATGTTTGATGTGGAATTTACTGCATAATTCCTCCATCATTTTGTTGTTGAGATTTTTGGCATTGTCTGACACAATCACCTCTGGTTGTCCATATCGACAAACGACATTGTTTCTGATGAAAGCAATGATTACTTCTTTAGTAACCCTGGGGAAGGAGGCTGCTTCTACCCACTTGGTAAAGTAGTCAATCATGGTGAAGATAAACCGATGACCATTACTGGCTTTAGGCTCATGGGCCCGATAACGTCCATTCCCCACATTGAGAAAGGCCAAGGCGAACTCATATTGTGGAGTTCCCGTGGAGGGGCGTGTATATCATTCCCATGAATTTGGCACTGATAGCATCTTTTGACGTGGTCATTGCAATCTACTTTGAGGGATAGCCAATAATGTCCCGTCCTGAGGACTTTCTTGACAAGGAGGGAGCCACTCATGTGGGGGCCACAAACTCCACCATGGACTTCATCCATAAGCCTTCGGGCTTGATCTCTGTCTAAACATCTGAGGAGACCTAATCCTGCATCTCTTTTGTAGAGCGCATCGCCACTCAGATAGAATTTCATAGCAAGTCGATGGATCCGCCTTTTCTCAGTCGGGCTCGCCTCAGCGGGTGTAGATCCATCTCGTAGATATTCCTTGATATACTGATACCAAGGATGATGGACGGGAGGTATCTCATCCGATACTTCTCCAACATAATTCCCATAGGCTGGGGCCTTGTGCAGGAAAATTGTGACGCTCGGCAAGTGTTCCTTGTCTGATATGCGAATCAAGGAGGCCAAAGTTGCTAATGTGTCCGCAAAGTCATTCCTATTACGAGGAATGTGTAGAAAGGAGATTTCTTCGAACTCCAAAGCCATCTTCAAAACCTGCCGATGGTAAGGCAGCAAATGTAGTTCCTTGGTTTGATAGATTTCGGTGGATTGTCTGATTACCAACTCCGAATCTCCAATGACAGTTAACCGCCTGATGCCCATTAAACGGGCAAGTTTTAGCCCCATGAAACAGCCTTCATACTCAGCCGTATTGTTGGTGCTGAAAAACTATAATTTGACGGCAACGGGAAACTACTCCCCCGTACCAGATACTAGAACTGCACCAGCTCCAGAACCTTCCATATTAACAGCTCCATCAAAAAACATCTTCCATGATTGGCGCGTATCGTACTGATGGTGTTGCTGCACTGTCATTACTCCTTCATCAGGGAAATATGTTTCCAAGGGTTTGAAATCCCCTGAAGGTGCGGCGGCCAGTTGATCCGCGATTCCTTGACCCTTGATGGACTTTTTAGTCACATATACGATGTCAAACTGTTGTAGGATCAACTGCCATCTGGACAGCATGCAATTTAACATGGGTTTGTGGAACACGTACTTGAGAGGATCCACGCGGGATATGAGATGGGTTGTGTGACCATGGAGGTAATGTTGTAACCTAATGGAAGCCCATGCTAAAGCACAACACGTCTTTTCGATCAGAGTGTACTTGTGTTCACTGCTGCTGAACCTTTTGCTGAGGTAATAGATAGCTCGTTCTTGGCCTCTATCGTCCTTCTGTTCCAGCATGTAGCCCATGGCATTGTCACTTATGGACAGGTACATAAAACAGGGGAACATCATCCCTGGGTGGCACCAAAACGGGAGCTTTGACTAGCTATTTCTTGATTGTAAGGAAGGCCTTCTGACACTCATCATTCCATTTCATGGAGGAGTTCTTCCTTAATAGTTTGAAGATTGGCTCACAGGTTGCTGTGAGTTGGGAGATAAACCTGCTAATGAAGTTGATTCTTCCCAAAAATCCCCGTATTTCCTTCTCTGTCTGAGGAATGGGCATTTCAGTGATGGCTTGGATTTTGGCAGGATCCAGCTCTATCCCTTTGTGGCTGACTAGAAATCCTAGCAACTTGCCTGATTTAACGCTAAAGGCGCACTTAGCTGGATTCAACTTCAAGTTGTACTTACGCAACCTGTTGAAGAACTTTCTGAGATGGTCTAGATGGTCATCCTTCTTCCGGGAATTGACAATGATGTCATCCACATAGATCTCGATCTCTTTATGCATTAAGTCATGGAAAAGAGCCATCATAGCTCGTTGATAGGTGGCTCTGGCATTAATGAGGCCGAATGACAACCGTCTATAGCAAAAAGTTCCCCAAGGAGTGATGAAAGGAGTCTTTTCACGATCTTCCTCGGTAACCATGATCTGATGGTACCCCACAAAGCAATCAGCAAAGGAGTACATGTCGTATTGCGCAGTATTGTCAATGAGAATGTGGATAAATGGCACGGGAAAGCTATCTTTTAAGCAAGCTTTGTTCAAGTCCCGGTAATCCACGCAAACTCGCACCTTCCCTCCAGGTTTAGGCACGGGTACAATGTTGGATATCCACTCAGGATATGTAGACACCATTATGATGCCAGCTTGAAATTGTTTCACAATTTCTTCTTTCACCTTTAAACTCCACTCAGGTTTCAGTCGCCTGAGTTTCTGCTTGACTGGCTTAAATCCCTCTTTAATGGGAAGGTTATGAAGGACAATGTCAGTGGACAAACCCACCATGTCTTCATGAGACCATACAAACACATCCTGGAATTGGGTTAATAGCGTAACCATATCATTCCATTGGTTTGGGATAAGGTCTGAACCAATCTGGATTAACTTAGGGCTTTCTAAGGTTCCGAGATTGAAAGAAGTGGTTTGATCAAGGTTGGGTTTGGGTTTATCTTTGACCCATTCCTGAATTTTTGGAGGCACCTCAATGCCATCCTGTATATCCATCAAGGCTGAATTCATCTCTACATCAAAGGTACAATCCCTGTGTAGAAGAGGCACCGTATCAGCAAGTATAGGCACATTTAAATTCAGAGTCCTGAAACAAAATAAGCGTTCACTTAGTATATATATGAAACGTGTTTGATCATACACAGTGTTGGCATATACTGGCAAAATAAACCGCTAATATTGTACAGAAAAGTAAGCAGTTATTATATCTACAGGGCAGAAAGAGTTTTTGCCCGCTTTACCCTTGACGACCAATGCAAGGAATGATGTTCCAATTAGCAAGAGAAAAGTCTGGGTGGACCGCAGTGATGGAGGGATTGTCATCATCCTCCCTGTCTCGAATAATGGCCATTACATCTAGGCAATCATCGTCTAGGGTGTATCTGTTGGTATGTTCATCATGAACGATGATGCGTATACCGGACATCATCTGTATGACGTCTTGTTTGATTCTTCGTTCCTCTTCTTCCACTGCGGGATTTGGAACAAAGACTTCTTTCCCCTTCACCGGTACTGGTTTGGGACATAACATAGCCATTACATTGGCTGGCACCTTTACAAGAGGTTGTTCAGACTCAGATTTTGAAGGCGAAGCTAAACGCCACATGGTTGAAGCTGAAGGAATCTACTGATGCTTATGAGAATTCATGTGACTAGAGCTGGCAGAATAGCCTAGTCCAGCGGTTCCAGCTTGCTTGGTTAATCGAATGGGGTACTTGATACCCTGGAAATCCTTACCCAACCATTGTCCCGGCTTATGACCTAAGGACATCATTTCTTGAGTGGCTGACATCACCTCAGCAGAAATCTGGGATTCGGGCAGTGGCGTTCCAACATCATGGTATTGGATATTGCTTATTTCCAAAGTATGAAAACTAATTGGCTCAACATCCTCATTGGCATTGATGAACGGCATGTCCCCGTGCTGAGGAATCTCTGGTTCAGCGTTGAGTGTGACCAGGCTATTGTTGATGATGTATTTCAACTGTTGATGAAGAGTGGAGGGGGCTGCCCCTGCCATGTGAATCAATGGTCGTCCTAGGAGCAGGTTGTATCCCGAGTCTATCTTGAGTACATGGAAAGACACGCAGAATGTGTGAGGACCAATTTCGATTGGCAGCTCAATTACTCCGACCGAGTTACGGGGGGCTCCATCAAAAGCTTTGATGATAGTATGGCTACTCCGAATTCGGTAGAGATTGATATTCATCTTCACCAAGGTAACGTATGGGCAGATATTCAGATAGGAACCTCCATCTATTAAGACTCCAGCTACCATATATCTGGAGGACAAGACTGCAATATGCAATGGTTTGCAATGACCGGTCCCTTCGGGCGGTATGTCATCATCAGTGAAGGATATCACATTGTTGTTGAAAATGTGATCAGCCAGATGTTGAAACTTTTCCGTATCCACTGATGTCGGGAGATAGGCTTCTTCCAAAACCTTTAACAAGACCTTCTGGTGATTCTCTGAAGTTAGGACCTAGTCCAAAATTGATATTTGTTGTGGAGCTTCTTTCAAGCTTAAAACCACCGTAGCTTCATTATGACCCATAGCGCGGAGGAAATTTTTAATCTTGTCCATGGGTATTTTCCCCTTTGATTTGGTGGTGGACTTCATCACCCGATGGGAGAGATACAGTGGATTTTCCTTCAACACTGCAGCAGTTCTATGTGAGGTGGATCCTTCACCTTCTCCATAATTCCATGGAGCCTTGCGCAAGCTAACAATGGGATATTGTGCTCTGCACGGCATATTGATTGGCTCGAGAGCGACCACTTTCAAAGGATTGTTGCCTCCCTTGAGTTGGATTGTTGGCGTTGTGAGTAATGTATTAATCCCATCAGCTTCAGTGAATATGACTGCTACCACACTTTTCCACTTAGTAGGGCCTGCATTCTTACTTGCGCGTAACACAGTATCGTCGTCCGCTAAGCGCAGGACACCACTGTCGATTAGATTTTGAATAAGGTGGCGGAGTGCCCAGCATTCTTCTGTGATGTGACCGCAAGACTGGGAGTGATATTGACATACTCCATCAGAGTTGTACCGTCCCGAACAGGGGTTGATTGGAGGTAGAAGGGAACTGATCCTTCCTTCAATGATTAACATATCCCGACGGGCTTTGGCATTTGCTCTCTTTGTCACTTTGTCTTCCAGCATTTCATTTTCTGAAAGTGATGAGGGAATATTCATGACAATAGGTAGAAGACTGGCATGCTCCTGGCTGATTAACTGACGAGTCACTTGATGCTGATAAGTCACCAGTTCCGCCAATTGTTCAATCTGTTTGCAGAGAGCTTTGATCTTTCGTTCCATTGTGAACTGGAACTTGGCATAGTTCCATCTGTCATCACCGTCTTTGATGGTCTGGGAGGAATCACAGCTGAAATTGGAACTCTGTCCATTGCTCCAATTAATCGTGTTGACCTCTTCTTCTTTGTGTTAAGGAAGAGGGTTATCTTGAACATGAGGTTGATCGGGGTTTGGTGACTACGATCTCCCCGTTGTCTATTAGGTCCTGGATCTTGTGTTTCAAGGCCCAACAATCCTGAGTATCATGTCCAGGTGCCCCGGCATGATAAGCACATTTCTTAGCAGCATTGAAACCCCGTCCATTAGGGCTGGCTGGTGGAAGAAGATGCGTAATTTTCTTCTGTGTTGTCAGAAGATTAAGAATGTTCTCGAGGGTATCCCCTAAGGGTGTAAACACTCGAGGGCGTTCGACTTCTCCACCTTTTGGTATTGGAGGGTTTGTAGACTGTGCTGGAAATGGAATGTAGTTTCTCCTTTGAATAGGCATGTTTTGATTGCCTTTTTGCCCCTGTAGTATCAGGGAAACATCTTCTTCTTTCTTTTTATGGACCCTCCGAGGGTTGTTCCCATAATTTCCAGATTGGATGTGATCCGCAACAGCTTTGAGTGCAGCTAGGTCCTGAATCTTTCCTGACTTCAATCCCATCTCAGCCATCTCCCCATGCTTGACCATTTCAGAAAATGGTTTGCCGATGCCGGCTAAAACCCTCTCATAGAAGAGAGCTTCTTGTATGTCTATGAAAGTCATGACCATTTCTGATTCTGTCATGGCAGGACTAACTTGGGCAGCCAGGCTGTCGACGTCAGGATTTTTGGGTGTCCCTTTCCGTTACTTGTTCTTTGGTGTTCTCATTTTTAGGTGAGATTTGTGTGAAAAAATAAGTGAAAATGGTCCGACATGTATAATGTCGACGATGGGATTGTTAAGAGTCACCAGTTGGTTTTTTAAATGGTTGTACCAACACAACTGAGAAAAGGTTTGCACACTAACCCAGTGATGTGACACTGATATACAGGTCGGCGAAACCGAGATTCATTTTAGGGTCCGGGGACTTGGTTATGCAGGGGGAAGGTGTTAGGCACCCCCCGACATCCGTGTTACCACGGTGATCGCCTCTTTTCAAAAAACTATTATATGAGTGTGTGTGTGTGTGTGTGTGTGTGTGTGGGTGGGTCAATGTGTTATTATATGAAAGTGGTGCGAGGCCTCGTTCGAACCTATATACACAGGATTTGAATTTATGTAAAAATTCAGTTTTAGCAAGATATGGCAATGATGTTTTATAAAAGAGGTTTTTCAAACCCTGATGCTCAATAGTAATTGAGGCCTTTTACACTTCCATTTTTATTAAGGGAGCGGCAGGATTGATTTTATTTGACGAATGCGAGGCATCCGTATGAAAAATAAGATATATATATATATATATATATATATATATATATATATATATATATATATATATAATATACAAAAATAATGCCGACTTCCTCGTGGGTATGTAAACCATCTGAGGAAATACAGACATCACAGAATAATTTATAAGCTGCTTACAGCTGAAATGTCCATCACGGGAACCGAATCTAGATCCAATAGGATGAATCTGTGATCACATGATTCCTAGGCGCACAAGATATTGCAATTTGTATGAAAGCAATAAGCAGGTATATATATAAAAGCGGTAAATATATATATACAGACAGGATCCCCAACCACGAAGTACATCCATGGGGGATCAGAAATGTAAATAAAGCTGTAAATACGGTCAACCGCCACGAAGGAAACTCCAGGCGGGATAGAATGTAAATAAAGCTGTAAATGCAGTCAACTGCCACGAAGTAAACTCCAGGCAGGACGGAATGTAAATAAAGCTGTAAATGCGGTCAACTGCCACGAAGTAAACTTCAGGCAGGACAGAATGTAAATAAAGCTGTAAAGGCGGTCAACAGCCATGAAGTAAACTCCAGGCAGGACGAAATGTAAATATATATATATATATATATATATATATATAAAAGCGAGTAAACGCACCAGACCGAAGCCTAGGCTCATCGAACAAAGTCCGACATACAGTTGATATATATATATAGGTATACATATATATATATATATATATAAAAGCGAGTAAACGCACCAGACCGAAGTCTAGGCTCATCGAACAAAGTCCGACACACAGTTGATATATATAAGTATATATATATAATATATATATATATATATATATATATATATATATATATGAAAGTAGTAAACGCTCCAGACCGAAGTCTAGGCTCATCGAACGAAGTCCGACACACAGTTGATATATATAAGTATATATATATATTATATATAATAATATATATATATATATATATGAAAGTAGTAAACGCTCCAGACCGAAGTCTAGGCTCATCGAACGAAGTCCGACACACAGTTGATATATATAAGTATATATATATATATATAATAATATATTATATATAATATATATATATATATATAATATATATATATATTAAAGCAGTAAACGCTCCAGACCGAAGTCTAGGCTCAATCGAGGCATAACTCGATAATGTTAGTCAATATATATATAAATATAGATATATACAATATATATATACAGACTGGAAAGAAACCACGGACCGAGGTCCGGGAAAATGCAAGTAACACGACTCTCAACGTGTAAAAGGGTGTGTGCAAAGATGAAGAGAAAGACTCTAAAGTGTGTGAGAAGGCTTACAGCTGACTGATAAAAAGGCTTCTATATCTTTAGAGTGTGTAAACACTGGGCTTTTGTGGATACAAAAAGGGCTGTATATGAGCTCACAGGTGTTTGAAAGTGGGAAAATACACTGTATGGCGAGTGCAGAGCAAATTGTGCAGGGTTTCCCCGTCTTTTTTCTCTTAAAAACCAGCACCCCAAGCCTCTTATTTATAGGCAAAAGGTGTCGCAGGTGTACCAGAGGCGGGTCGGGTCGGCCCGATTTCGTCGGGTCGGGTCGTCTCGAAGTATGTGCACTCAGGCAATGTAATGTCCACTCAGAGTTTGAGAAGTGCAATCTGGGCATCCGTTTTGAGGTATTCTGGACCTATTTCGGACCGCCATTGTCGAGAGTTGTACGATGGCATGGGATTAGAGTTTGTACGAAGTCTTTGAAGATGGGACGGTGCCCTCCAGTCTTCAAGCTTCCACTTTCATCCATTACCTCGCACAATAGTCACTCGAGATTGGTTAACCTTGTGGGACATTGTTGTGTAAAGACGAGACGTGGCATCGTGTTGGACGAGATGGCGAAGTTGCCCCTCACCGGTGTTACTGCCGGATTGGGCTGATAAGCAGACGTTGCTCAGGCTTCGCTGAGATTGGACTGCTGCATTTATTGAAGGTCCTCATTGTCATCTTTGAGGTGTGCCTATCTTCCCGATGTTATTGCCGGGTTGGTACAGTGTATCTCGTTGTGAGCGCCGAGATTGATGCTGATAGCACTTGTAGCAAGCATTTTCGGAGTTAATGCCGAAACTGCATTCCTTGGGGTTATTGCCAAGGTTGGTGGCTATTCCCATGGTTGGGACTGAGACTGGATACCTCGGGGGGTTATCTCTGAGATTAATCGGTCTTCTCCGGTGTGTGTTCCAGTATTGTATCTGCAGGTCTCGGGGTTAGATCCGAGGTTGAAACCGTTACTCCCAGATTACGATCCGGGGTTGATGCTGAACTTCCGGTAGTATCCGGTATGGATTTGGATTGTCTTTCAGGGTTCTCTCTTAAAAGACGAATCTGTCCTCCTACAATGTTAGTAACAGTAGCACAGAAAATTTTGAGTGTCTACAGATGCCCCTCTTTATCATACTCATGCATGGCGATGCATGGGTAGGATAAAGAATCCTAGACACTTGAAACGCAACAAGATAAACATGGTACTATGGATAGCAACATGATGCAAATGTATGATGCATGTGTACGGGGTTGTGGCCCAACATGCTGGGGATGATTGATGGTTCCCTGTTGCTTTAATTGGGGATTGGCAATATTGACCAGATCTGATGTGCAAGCCGAATCTATTAGGATATTGGTGTTGGAGTTATCACCAAATTCCTGTGCTCTTGATAATGACTTGATGCTAAAGGGGTATCTCTTATGTGCAAGAGACCTGTAGGGATAAAGCTTGATTTGTTTGAGGATGTGTATAACATATTCCATCATCTATCCTCTTTGATAATGTTGACCTCTCCTGGTTAGTATCGCCAGAATATGCCATGATTCTGTTGGATTTACTGCCAACAGCAAATGCTGTCAGGGATGCCTGACCTTCGTTGACGTGTGAATCAACGGTTGAAACTCTGTGAGGAGATTTTCAAGCTGACATGTAGATCAACAGAGCATTACGTTGTGACCCCCGTTGGGGATCCGCTGGGGATATGAGCAGCTGGGTATGAGAACCTCGAACAGCTCTATAGCTCTGACAGGTTTAAACGCTATCGGCTAAAATGATGTCAAGGTTGCTTGACATTCGTTAATATGTGTATCAACGGCTAAACGTGTTGTAACCCCCACCATGGATATACGTTGTAACCCCCGCCAGGGACTCACTGGGGACGCATGAGTCTATGGCATCGGACGGTTCCCAATGCTTCGATGGGTTTACCTGCCATCGGCTGAAATAACGTCAAGGCTTCTTGACCTTCGTTGATGGACATGTCAATGGATGAACGTGTTGTAACCCCCACTAGGGATATACGTTGTAACCCCCGCCGGGGACTCACTAGGGACGCATGAGTCTGCGGCATCGGACGGTTCCCAATCTTTGATGGGTTTACCTGCCATTGGCTGAAATAACGTCAAGGCTGCTTGACCTTCGTTGATGGACATGTCAACGGATGAACGTGTTGTAACCCCCACCGGGGATATACATTGTAACCCCCGCCGGGGACTCACGTTGTAACCCCCTTCGGGGACTCACGTAGTAACCCCCGTTGGGGACTCACGTTGTAACCCCCGTCGGGGACTCACAAAGGGTAGCGACCCGGAGTCGGCGGCATCGGACCTATATAAGGTATTGCCGAATGTGCTTTCCGACAACTGAGGTCATTGGCAGAGTATACCTTGTGTTTAGGCGACTACCAATGAGTGATGTGCATATTCAAAGTCTCATCTGAGAATACCAAGATTGTATGTTGTTTTGCTCAATCGCGTGGTGTTTTTATTCCCGATTTGACCTTTCTAGCCCGTAAGAACTCAGTTTCAACTCGAACTGGACCGAGCTGGAGTGGTGGGACCCCCATAGAAGAGCCGCAGGTACACCTGCTGTAGCCGCAGATAGGCCTGCGACCAGGCGTGGATGATAAATTCCAGCAGGCTTTACTTCATAAGTCACTTTTAACTTGTTTCACTTTAGAAAACCGCGAGCCACTTCCAGATCTGCTGAGTTTGGGCTGCTTTCTGCAAATTTTGTCACCGTACAAGTGTTCTACACTATTCTGGTAACGTATGCATGTATTTTCTTCAGTTTCTGTCTGTTAGATTGTGAGATATTGCACGAAATGTATCTAAACACATAGTAGTGATTATGTATGCACAAATGACTTGATAAAAAATATTCAACATAGTAAATGTTAGTATTAAACCATGCTGAACATAATGATGTGAAAAAATTTGACTTCTGAGACAGTCAAATTGGCACCTTTTTCTACTATTTTTTGTCCTATTTGAGGTCCAATGAGCAAAAGGTATAAAGGCAAGATACTCCTAGCATTGAGGTTGGCCTTATGCATGATGAGTTTGATTTTTAATGCATATATTATGTATATGACTTTGGGGCAGGTGTGCTACTGAATGGCCACCTAGACATGTCTGTGCGCATGTGGATAGTCCTATTTTCAAAGGGGACTATGGCGAAATTTTTCCAAATGTAGGCATTGGGTAGTCATGCATTCTAACTCTATTATATGTGAAAGCAAATGCACGCATGCATATAGTCATATAATGCATTTTAGAAAGCTCCAGGTAAGGAAATATCACACCCTTTCTGAGGTGATTTGGAGACTTGTTGTCCAAATATTATGGATCCGGATCAGCCGAGCAGTTCTTATAGGACTGCCTCTAGCGTACGGCGGAGGGCTTCTGAAGTGCCTCGTCCCCGTTCTGTCAGATAGCCTCGTCGGTTGGTGGAGGCCGTGATTCGTCCCGTCCAGGTAGAGGTTCCAGACGTTGAGGACGAGGAGGTGGATATTGAGGATCCCGCTCCTGCTGTACATATCCCTCGCAGGGAGCTTCCGAGCATCCAGGTGGTGAACCCAGAGTTGCTAGGTGATTTGGGTAGACACCCATCGATGTACTTGCATGCTAACGAGGTATGATGTTAAACTTTATCTTCCTTCCTTCCTATTGATGAGGATTAAAAGGGTCCTGATGTTGATCTGCGCTTTATGCAGGTTCTAGGTTTTACATAGCCTCGGGGGAACTGGTTTAGCATCCACTCCATGTACCAGGCGCTTCATCCTGATTACAGAGAAGTAGTGCATGAGTGGGAATTTGAGGCATTTTTCTCCATTCTTCCTCATCGTTGTCCCTGGGGTTATCTCAGGGCATTGTCTGAGATATGGTTTCATCAGACTCAGTCACTCCACTTGCTGGACTGTGAGGTGATGATGACGTATATGGATTGGCGTTTTATCATAGGTATGGAGTTTGGAGGGGAGCCAGTGCCTTGCATATCGAATATCACCCCTACTGCCGTCCGGTCTTTGTTAGGAATTTCGGCGGGTACGCTCAAAGGTAGGACTGTCTGTTCAGGTCCTTTGAGCGTAGATGTTATGAGCGGGCTATTGAGTGAGCCCATGCCTGATGATGTCAGGATCAGGGATCGCGTTCTGCAGCGATTGTTCCTGATAATCATTCGAGGCTGCTTCATAGCAGATAACTCTTCCACGGTATCTTTTGCTTTGGTCAGTGCCACACGCGAAGTGGACCGTATAGGAGAGTACGATTAGGGCTCTTACACCTTTACCTATTTCCTCTGGGGCATGCGTCTGCGCTCACAGGGTTTGACCAAGGCTTGGCTAGGATTTTACCCATTTCTGCTGGTGAGTATTTCTCTTGTCTTTTCCTTTCACAGGTTAAGAGTGTTTACTGATAGCAGATGTTTTGCCATTGTGTTGGCAGTTTTGGGCCTATGAGAGGCTTCCATGTTTGCGTCCTATGAGTATGTTAGGCTTAGATACCTATCCACGAGGACGACGATGGCACCATTCTATCTTGCCAGAGGTCCCTGTATCAGAGGGCTTCGCTCATTATTGTATGCAGCTGGAGTTGCTGATGGCTGACGCCATCACATGGCTTCCATACTCAGGGGATCATCTGATCATTGGTTTTGAGGATGGACACCCTACTGGAGTATAGTATTTGATTTCCACTCGGAGATTTCCTCTCTTCACAGATGGAGGCTGGGAGCTCTATTTAGGAGAGCGTGCTATTAGGAGCACCACAGGGGAGATTCGTATACCGATCTTGCCTCCTGTCAGGCGTTATTGGCCTATATCACAGTCACCCGCCATTGATATTCCATTGTTGGGAGTTGACAGTTTTGATTTACCAGAGGGTCCATGTACTCAGGAGATATTCCAGCGCTGGTGGCTCCCTCGCACTATTGGGGCCCAGTCCCGTGCCACACAGTTCATGGGGGACATGGTTCCTGGATCATTGATGATGATTGATTGGGTAGCTTGTGTTCAAGCTCCGACCCATATGACCCAGATTGATAGCTTGACCCGGCAGTTGGATCGGGCTTAGATATTTATTCGGCATTTGGGCTGAGATCCAGTAGAGGCGGAGACATTTGTTCCTTCCAGCTCAGGTGCTGGCCCCTCAGACGACCCGTTTGGTTTTGCTGGCGTAGATCCTCCCCTTTATAGGCCTGATATCCCTGTTGATAGAGATCCAGTAACTCAGGAGGAGTTACATCAGGTAGATAGGATTGAGGATGTGGACATCGAGACCATTGTCTTCTTCTGATGTATATTCTCGTTATATCTTTTGATAGGCATCTGTTAGATACTGGGTGGCTGTTCCCCATTCTCGCTATATCTTTAGATAGGCCTCTATTAGTAGTAGGGCGTTTGTGGCCCATTTCCATGTATTTGTAGCTGCGTAGAGCTGATGTATTAGATGATGATATATTTAGGAATGTATGCACTATTTTTTCATTCCCTATATCATATTGTCATCCATTATCTGTTATGCATGTATCATGTTATGCATATGTATGTATGTCCAGAGATACTCAGTATTGACCCTTGGATGGTCTTATGACACGGCCCGCACAGATGTCTTCTTCTACAGTTAGCCGTATAGATCATACCCCACCGTCAGTGGTGGCATTGGGTATGCGATCGTGGTATGATAGCATGTCACCCCCAGATAGGGTGACTGTAGATCTGTTATTGCAGCATACTATGACCCTTTTGGCATTTCAGGTTCCTGCAGGATTTGTAGATGGGATGCTAGAGCATTGGCTAGCTGATAGGCAGGTATTTCAATTTGGTACCCATGAGTTAACTCCTACTCTAGAGGAGTATACCCGTTTGATGATGCAGCCCCTAGACCGACCTTGTGTACACATGGCTTTAGGAGACATGAGTAGACGATTCATAACTCTCACCGGATTGAGGCGCAGAGTGGTGCAGGATGAGCTGACATCTGGTCATATGATCTCTTAGCATTTTTCGTATGACAGATTTGGTGCAGAGGATAGCTACTCATGACATTCAGGGGATTTCACCATGTCGGAGGATCATTGGCGTTTAGCCAGAGTTGATGTACTGATACTATGTGTACTGTCATACGTGTACATGCCGCGGTACATGGATGAGATAGATATAGGCGTTATCATGGCGGTGAGAGCTCTCAAGGAGGGTCGTACCATTGTACCTATGATTGTGGCAGAGACCTTGCGATAAGCGTCCTACTGCCGTACTTACCCGTCAGGTGTGTTTACTGGGAGTTCGGTCATGCTATATGTTTGGTTTATGTCACACCTGCGACCGGTTGGTACCTTTAGACGGCACGGGTATTGTTTTTCCCATGATGTGGCTATGTCATACTCCTTTCAGCCATCGGAGTGTACAGATGCTCAATCCTGGTCTGCATTTTTGGCAGATATCAGAGATTCGTTTAGCCTATTGCTGTGCTCGGGGCTTTGCTCACCATACAGCTTCATTACTCATGCTTCGGGCATGGATTTCCTCCCTTTGGCTGGCTTGAGGGGCGTAACGACTTATCATCCATTGGCCGTGATGTCGCAGTTTGACCAGTTCCAGGATTTTTATCCTTTCGAGGGGGCAGCAGGTCAGCGTTCAGCTTCTCGATACCTCTCAGCCGAGGACCGATCTCATGTATACGCTTGCTGGGATCAGCGTGAGCTAGGTGCTTTTTCTGCCAGTTATCCCGATTATTCCGCAGAGTACTCCGTATGGATGGAGACAGAGGTTTTATCGGCTGCAGTAGTATTTGCAGTACCGGAGATTGAGTTAGACGATGTAGAGCCTACAGAGAACATTGATATCTACATCGAGGAGGAGCCCGCTGCTGTGTTGCCAGCATTTCTTCCGGATTCTCCTAGTACTAGTACTTTTGTGATCCAGCACTCGGCACAGTACTTAGAGCAGAGTCTTCACCTGATGACCTTTGAGAGAGACCAGATTCGATTTATGATGTCGACTGCTCTTGATGTGAGGGACGCCGCCCTATTAGAGAGAGACGATGCATTAGCTCGTAGAGATGTCGCTGTTATTGAGCGGGATGAGGCTAGGTCAGATAGAGATGCAGTGATAGTTGAGCGGGATAATGCTATATCTGCCCGGGATGTGGTTGTCACAGATAGTACTGCAGCGAGGTCCCTTACCACTGGTATGATCGCAGAGATGAGTGCTTACATTGATGAGCACATGGTCATCATGCAGATGGCTACAGATCTGTTGGGTCGTGTGGATATTCTTATTCAGGAGACTACAGCTCTACCTCCTTCATCTGAGAGGGACGCCATATTGGCTTTGTTAGCTCGTATGTACCCCGATTCGTAGATGAGCTTGTATTTACCTGCACAGACTAGCTTAGCCATTTTGTCATGTACAGTTCACATTGTATATATATCAAACAACATTATATATGACAGGAAAATATATTTTTGGATCACTTCCCTTTTTAGATATGCCTTGCTATTTGCTTGATATTTTGCCTGCTGCTTCAGGGCTTGTGATCTTGATGAATTCTGAATTCTTCCTTGGTGGATGGACATTGAGCTGTCTCTGGATAGTTCAGAATGGATCATCAATCTATGTATATCCCTACCATCTTTGGTGTCTTGGGACTTGTTTCTGAATGGGAATGTGGAGAGGAATGTGGCTTTCCTCTTTGAGATTTACTGCACCACAGATGGTCGCCAGTACTTCTATTCAGGAGAAGCCTAGTTAATTCCACCTCTTATGGTTTAGTATTCCTCTTTGAGGTATGACCGCAGCTTAGATGGTCGCCGAATCTCCTATTTGGGAGGAGTTCAGGAAATTCCATCCCTTTGGTCTGAAGCCGAATGAAATGTAGTGGATTGAAAGAGAATCCCAATACTCGCTGACAATGGTTTGTATTTTGGTAGGGGGTGAGACCGCACCATGAATGGCTGCCTACGTACTCCTATTGAAGAGGAGATCAGGTCTGCGTAGTTCGAACCTGGTGTAAGAGGTTCAACGCTATATGTCTGATATGGTGTAGGAATATTTTTGGTTGTTTTTGTTTTTGTAAGGAGAAGAGGGTAGAAATGTTTTTGTTGTTTTTATTTTATTGCGACCGGGCCATGTAACATGGTTTCCTACGTACTCCTATTGAAGAGGAGATCAGGTCGACGTAGTTCGCCCTTCAGGGCGAGATGGAAAGCGTAATCCCATGTGCAGGCCCGAGTGCGGGGATGAGAAAGTTTAATCCTAGGTTGAGGATAAACTACAGGTATGAGAAGTTTGATCCCATGTATGGGTAGCCAAACTGCAAGTGCGAGAGGTTCGATCCACGGTGGGATGACCTATGAGTGAAAAAGAGAAAGCCAGGCTGCTGGCTTGAAGAGTACGTTTCCTTGAAGGGTAAAGTGTAGAAAAGTTGTAGGTGGTAAAGGGTTAAAGAACCGGAATGACTGATGACCTGATGATGACACACCAGGGTGTTTGCTGGTTACTTCAGACATAATACCGTTTCACGGTGTCTGAGTTGATGAGTTGTGGAAATTCATCGCCGTCAATTTCTTGCAATCTGAGAGCGCCTCCTGTCAATACTTCTTTGACAATAAACGGGCCTTCCCAGTTATGAGCGAATTTTCCTTTGGCCTGATCTTGATTGTCAAGAATCTTCTTCAGAACCTAGTCATGTTGTTTAAACTGCCGTAGCCGGACTTTTTTGTTGTAGGATCTGGCGATCCTTTGCTGATATAGCTAACCATGGAAGATAGTCGCGGTTCGCCTTTCGTCTATCAGAGACAATTGGTGATACCTGTCTTGTACCCATTGATTTTCATCCAGCTGAGCGTCGATTAACACTCTGAGAGATTCCATCTCAACTTCTATGGGGAGCACTGCTTCCATCCCATAGGTTAAAGCATAGGGGGTTGCCCCAGTTGAAGTACTTATTGTGGTCCTGTAGGCTAACAGAGTCAGAGGCAACAGGTCAGGCCAATCTTTGTGGTTGGCTAACATCTTTTGCATAATCTTCTTGATATTTTTGTTAGCCGCTTCAACAGCACCGTTCTTCTTCGGACGATAGATGACAGAGTTAAGATGTTTGATGTGGAATTTACTGCATAACTCCTCCATCATTTTGTTGTTGAGGTTTTTGGCATTGTCTGACACAATCACCTCTGGTTGTCCATATCGACAAACGACATTGTTTCTGATGAAAGCAATGATGACTTCTTTAGTGACCCTGGGGAAGGAGGCTGCTTCTACCCACTTGGTGAAGTAGTCGATCATGGTGAAGATAAATCGGTGACCATTACTGGCTTTAGGCTCAATGGGCCCAATAACGTCCATTCCCCACATTGAGAAGGGCCAAGGCGAACTCATATTGTGGAGCTCCCGTGGAGGGGCGTGTATAGCATTCCCATGAATCTGGCACTGATAGCATCTTTTGACGTGGTCATGGCAATCAGCCTTAAGAGATAGCCAATAATGTCCTGTCCTAAGGACTTTCTTGACAAGGAGGGGCCACATACTCCGCCATGGAATTCATCCATAAGCCTTTGGGCTTGATCTTTGTCTAGACACCTGAGGAGACCTAGTCCTGCATCTCTTTTATAGAGTGCATCTCCACTCAAGTAGAACTTCATAGCAAGTCGATGGATCCGCCTTTTCTCAGTCAGGCTCGCCTCAGCGGGTGTAGATTCATCTCGTAGATATTCCTTGATATGCTGATACCAGGGAGGTTGGATGGGAGGTAGCTCATCCGATACTTCTCCAACATAATTCCCATAGGCTGGGGCCTTGTGCAGGGAAATTGTGACGCTTGGCAAGTGTTCCTTGTCTGATATGCGAATCAAGGAGGCCAAAGTTGCCAATGCATCCGCGAAATCATTCCTATTACGAGGAATGTGTAGAAAGGAGATTTCTTCGAACTCCAAAGCCATCTTCAAAACCTGCCAATGGTAAGGCAGCAAATGTAGTTCCTTGGTTTGATAGACTCTGGTGGATTGTCTGATTATGAACTCCGAATCTCCAAGGACAGTTAACCGCCTGATGCCCATTGAACGGGCAAGTTTTAGCCCCATGAGACAGCCTTCATACTCAGCCGTATTGTTGGTGCTGACAAACTGTAATTTGACGGCAACGGGATACTGCTCCCCCGTATCAGATACTAGAATGGCTCCAGCTCCAAAACCTTCCATGTTGACAGCTCCATCAAAATACATCTTCCATGATTGGCGTGTATTGTACTGATGGTGTTGCTGCACTGCCATTACTCCTTCATCGGGGAAATATGTTTCCAAGGTTTGAAATCCCCTGAAGGTGCGGCGGCCAGTTGATACGTGATTCCTTGACCTTTGATGGACTTTTGAGTCACATATACAATATCAAATTGTTGTAGGATCAACTGCCATCTGGACAGCCTGCCGTTCAACATGGGTTTGTTGAACACGTACTTGAGAGGATCCACGCGGGATATGAGATGGGTTGTGTGACCATAGAGGTAATGTTGTAACCTCATGGAAGCCCATGCTAAAGCACAACATGTCTTCTCGATCAGAGTGTACTTGTGCTCACTGTTGCTGAACCTTTTGCTGAGGTAATAGATAGCTCGTTCTTGGCCTCTATCGTCTTTCTGTCCCAGCATACAGCCCATGGCATTGTCACTTATGGAAAGGTACATAAATAGGGGAACATCATCCCTGGGTGGTACCAAGATAGGAGCTTT
Source organism: Panax notoginseng (assembly GCA_016801055.1). NCBI lineage: Eukaryota > Viridiplantae > Streptophyta > Magnoliopsida > Apiales > Araliaceae > Panax > Panax notoginseng. The sequence goes on from CM029021.1 coordinate 106,878,316, forward strand.
GACCAGCTGTTTCTTGATTGTAAGGAAGGCATTCTGGCACTCATTATTCCATTTCATGGAGGAGTTCTTCCTTAATAACTTGAAGATTGGCTCACAGGTTGCTGTGAGTTGGGAGATAAACCTGCTGATGAAGTTGATCCTTCCCAAAAATCCCCGTATTTCCTTTTCTGTCTGAGGAATGGGAATTTTCGTGATGGCTTGGATTTTGGTAGGATCCAGCTCAATCCCTTTGTAGCTGACTAGAAATCCTAGCAACTTGCCTAACTTGACTCCAAAGGCGCATTTAGCTGGATTCAACTTCAAGTTGTACTTACGCAACCTGTTGAACAACTTTCTGAGATGGTCTAGATGGTCATCCTCCCTCCAGGACTTGACAATGATGTCATCCACGTAGATCTCAATCTCTTTATGTATTAGGTCGTGGAAAAGAGCCATTATAGCTCGTTGATAGGTAGCTCCAGCATTGATGAGGCCGAATGACAACCGTCTATAGCAAAAAGTTCCCCAAGGAGTGATGAAAGCAGTCTTCTCACGATCTTCCTCGGCAATCATGATCTGATGGTACCCCGCAAAGCAATCAGCAAAGGAGTACATGTTGTATTGAGCAGTATTGTCAATGAGAATGTGGATAAAGGGCACGAGAAAGCTGTCTTTTAAGCAAGCTTTATTCAAGTCCTGGTAATCCATGCAAACTCACACCTTCCCTCCAGGTTTAGGTACGGGCATGATGTTGGATATCCATTCAGGATATGTAGACACCATGATGATGTCGGCTTGAAATTGTTTCACAATTTTTTCTTTCACCTTTAAACTCCACTCAGGTTTCAATCGCCTGAGCTTTTGCTTGACTGGCTTAAATCCCTCTTTAATGGGAAGGCGATGAAGGACAATGTCAGTGGAAAAACCCACCATGTCTTCATGAGACCATGCAAACACATCCTAGAATTGGGTTAATAGAGTAACCATGTCATTCCATTGGTTTGGGGTAAGGTCTGAACCAATCTGGACTAAGTTAGGGCTTTCTAAGGTTCCGAGATTGAAAGAAGTGGTTTGATCAAGGTTGGGTTTGGGTTTATCTTTGACCCATTCTTGAATTTCTGGAGGCACCTCAATGTCATCCTGGAGATCCATCAAGGCTGAATTCATCTCTACATCAAAGGTACAATCCTTGTATAGGAGAGGCAACGTATCCGCAAGTACAGGCACATCTAAATTCAGAGTCCTGAAACAAAATATGCTTTCACTTAGTATATATGAAATGCGTTGATCATACACAGTGTTAGCATATACTGGCAAAATAAACCGCTAATATTGTACAGAAAAGTAAGCAGTTATTGTATCTACAGGGCAGAAAATAATTTCTGCCCGCTTTACCCTTGTTGGCCAAAGCAAGGAATGTTGTTCCAATTGGTAAGGGTAAAGTCCGGGTGGACCGCAGTGATGGAGGGATTGTCATCATCCTCCTTGTCCCGAATGATGGCCATTACGTCAGGGCAATCATCGTCTGGGGTGTATTTGTTGGTATGTTCATCATGGACGATGATGCGCATGCCCGACATTATTCGGACAACGTTTTCCTTGATTCTCCGCTCCTCTTCTTCGATTGCAGGATCTGGAATAACGATTTTCTTTTCCTCCACCGACTTCGGCTTAGGAAATAACATGGCCATGACAATGGCGGGCACCTTTACTGGAGGTTGTGCGGACTCAGAATTTGAAGGCGAAGCCATACGCCACACGGTTGAAGCTGAAGGCATCTGTTGATGCTTATGAGGATTCATGTGACTAGAGCTGGCAAAATAGCCTAGTCCAGCTGTTTCAACTTGCTTGGTTAGTCGAATGGGGTAACGAATACCCTGGCCATCTTTACCCAACCCTTGTCCTGGCTTGTGACCCAACGACATCATTTCTTGTGTGGCTGACATAACCTCATCAGAAATGTGGGGTTCTGGCAGTGGTGCTCCAATAGCGTGGTATTGAGTGTTGCTTATTTTCAAAGCATGAAAACTGACTGGTTCTACATTTGCATTGGCATTGATGACCGGAATATCCCCGTGCTGAGGAATCTCTGGTTCAGCATTGACCGTGACCAGACTATTATTGATAATGTACTTTAGTTATTGGTGAAGGGTGGAGGGGACTGCCCCAGCCATATGGATCCACGGTCGTCCCAAGAGCAGGTTGTATCCCGAATCTATCTTGAGCACATGGAAGGATACGCAGAATGTATGAGGGCCAATTTTGATTGGCAGCTCAATTACACCAACCGAATTACGGCGGGCTCCATCAAAAGCTTTGATGATAGTATGGCTACTCTGAATTCGATTGAGATTGATATTCATCTTCACCAAGGTGGCATACTGGCAGATATTCAAGGAGGAACCTCCATCTATTAATACTCCCGCCATCATGTATCCGGAGGACAAGACCGCGATGTGCAACAGTTTGAAATGACCGGTCCCTTCAGATTGTATGTCATCATCAGTAAAGGATATCACATTGTTGTTGAAAATGTGATCAACCATGTGTTGAAATTTTTCTGTATCCACTGATGTCGGGAGATAGGCTTCTTCTAGAACCTTTAACAAGACCTTCCGGTGATTCTCGGAAGTTAGGACCAAGTCCAAAATTGATATTTGCAGTGGAGCTTCCTTCAAGCTTAAAACCACCGAGGCTTCGTTATGACCCACAGCGTGGAGGAATTTTTCAATCTTCTCCATGGGCATTTTCCCCTTTGATTTGGTGGGGGGTTTCATCACCCGATGGGGAAGACACAGTGGATTTTCCTTCGACACTGCAGCAGTGGTATGCGAGGTGGATCCTTCACCTTCTCCATAATTCCACGGAACTTTGTGCAAGCTAACATTAGGATATTGTGCTCTGCATGGCAAGTTGATTAGCTCGGGAGCGGCCACTTTCAAAGGATTGCTTCCTCCTTTGAGCAGAATTATTGGTGTCGTGAGAACAGTATTAATCCCTTCACCTTCAGTAGATATAACTTCTACCACACTTTTCCACTTGGTAGGGCCTGCATTCTCACTTGCACGTAATACAGTGTCGTTATCTGCCAAGCGCAGTACTCCACTGTCGATGAGATTTTGAATAAAGTGGCGGAGTGCCCAGCATTCTTCTGTGATGTGATCGCGAGACTGGGAATGGTATTGACATACTCCATCAGAGTTGTACCGTCCCGAACGGGGGTTGATTGGAGGTAGAAGGGAACTGATCCTTCCTTCATTGATTAACATGTGAAGGATTTCTTCCATGGGTTGACCCAAATAGGTGAATTCCCGTTTGTTGGCGAAATCCCGACGGGCTTTGGCATTTGCTCTCTTCGACACTTTGTCTTCCAGCATTTCATTTTCTGAAAGGGACGAGGGAATATTCATGATGATTGGTAGGAGACTGGCATGCTCCTGGCTGATCAATTGTCGAGTCACTTGATGCTGATAAGTCACCAGTTCCGCCAATTGTTCAATTTGTTTGCCAAGAGCTTTGATCTTTCGTTCCATGGTGAACTGGAACTTAGCATAATCCCATCTGTCATCACCGTCTTTGATGGTCTGGGGGGAGTCACAGCTGAAGTTGGAACTCTGTTCACTGCTCCAATTAATCATGTTAACCTCTTCTTCTTTGTGTTGAGGAAGAGGGTTGTCTTGTACATAAGGTTGATCGGGTTTGGTGACTACGATTTCTCCATTATCTATTAGGTCTTGGATCTTGTGTTTCAAGGCCCAACAATCTTGAGTATCATGTCCAGGTGCCCCAGCATGATAAGCACATTTCCTAGCAGCATTGAAACCCCGTCCATTAGGGCTGGCTGGTGGAAGAAGATGCGTAATTTTCTTCTGTGTTGTTAGAAGATTGAGAATGTTCTCAAGTGTATCCCCTAAGGGCGTAAACACTCGATGGCGTTTGACTTCTCCACCTTTTGGTAATGGAGGATTTGCAGACTGTGCTGGAAAGGGAGTATAGTTTCTCCTTTGAATAGGCATACTTTGATTGCCTTTTTGTCCCTGTAGTATCAGAGAAACATCTTCCTCTTTCTTTTTATGGACCCTCCGGGGGTTGTTCCCATAATTTCCAGATTGGATGTGATCAGCAACAGCTTTGAGTGCGGCTAGGTCTTGAATCTTTCCTGACTTCAACCCCATTTCAGCCATCTCCCGGTGTTTAACCATTTCAGAAAATGGTTTGCCTATGCCGGCTAAAACTCTCTCATAAAAGGGAGCTTCTCTCATAAAATGGTTTGCCTATGCCGGCTAACCTATCTTAAGTTACTCTCGCGGCTTTTTGGCATGAAGGTTCCCAAATCATCGCAATCTACTAGACGGGAAGTTAATCCGGTCTTTTAACTGGAGCGAATTTGGGTGGTGCCTTTCCTGAGCCTCAGAGAATCAAGCTTCTCACGAGTCCAGTAATCAAACACCGACGGGATAGCCTCCTGGTGGAGGGACCACACAACATACATTCACATACATCGTGTCTCACCGTATGAAAATGATGACATGTGCGAAGCACTAATATCATAAGCAATTTATAGTGCGAAGCACTAACATCACACGCAGATATGATGCGAAGCACTAATATTCAATCAAGACATGCATTCGTACGCATTCATTCAATATAAATGCAACATCCACACACAAGCATATAATCAGTTTTGAAAAGATTGTAATAGCGGCTTAAGTCCTCTTACTGGATTCCCCAGCAGAGTTGCCACCAGTCGGCGTCGGGATTTTTGGGTGTCCCTTTCCGTTACTTGTTCTTTGGTGTTCTCATTTTTAGGTTAGATTTGTGTGGAAAAACAAGTGAAAAAGGTCCGACATGTATAATGTCGACGATGGGACTGTTAAGAGTCGCCAGTTAGTTTTTTAAATGGTTGTACCAACACAACCGAGAAAAGGTTTGCACACTGACCCAGTGATGTGACACTGATATACGGGTAGGCGAAACCGAGATTCATTTTAGGGTCCGGGGACTTGGTTATGCGGGGGGAAGGCGTTAGGCACCCCCCGACATCCGTGTTACCACGGTGACCGCCTCTTTTCAAGAAACTATTATATGAGTGTGTGTGTGTGTGTGTGTGGGTGGGTGGGTGGGTCAATGTGCTGTTATATGAAAGTGGTGCGAGGCCTCGTTCAAACCTATATACACAGGATTTGAATTTATGTAAAAATTCAGTTTTAGCAAGATATGTCAATGATGTTTTATAAAAGAGGTTTTTCAAACCCTGATGCTCAATAGTAATTGAGGCCTTTTACACTTCCATTTTTATTAAGGGAGCGACTGGATTGATTTTATTTGACGAATGCGAGGCATCTGTATGAAAAATAAGATATATATATATATATATATATATATATATATATATATATATATATATATATACAAAAATAATGTCGACTTCCTCGTGGGTATGTAAACCATCTGAGGAAATATAGACATCACAGAATAATTTACAAGCTGCTTACAGCTGAAAATGTCTATCACGGGAACCGAATCTAGATCCAATGGGATGAATCTGTGATCACATGATTCCTAGGCGCACAAGATATTGCAATTTGTATGAAAGCAATAAGCAGGTATATATATAAAAGCAGTAAATATATATATACAGACAGGATCACCAACCACGAAGTACATCCATGGGGGATCATAAATGTAAATAAAGCTGTAAATACGGTCAACCGCCACGAAGGAAACTCCAGGTGGGACAGAATGTAAATAAAGCTGTAAATGCGGTCAACTGCCACGAAGTAAACTCCAGGCAGGACGGAATGTAAATAAAGCTGTAAATGCGGTCAACTGCCACGAAGTAAACTCCAGGCAGGACAGAATGTAAATAAAGCTGTAAAGGCGGTCAACTGCCACGAAGTAAACTCCAGGCAGGACGAAATGTAAATATATATATATATATAAGCGATAAACGCACCGGATGTAAAATCATGGCTCATCGAACATAGTTCGACAACAGTTCATATATATAAGTATATATATATATATATAAAAGCGAGTAAACGCACCAGGCCGAAGCCTAGGCTCATCGAACAAAGTCCGACATACAGTTGATATATATATAGGTATATATATATATATATATATATATATATATATATATATATATATATGTATGTATATCAAAGCGAGTAAACGCACCAGACCGAAGTCTAGGCTCATCGAACAAAGTCTGACACACAGTTGATATATATAAGTATATATATATATATATATATATATATATGAAAGCAGTAAACGCCCCAGGCCGAAGTCTAGGCTCACCGAACAAAGTCCGACACACAGTTGATATATATAAGTATATATATATATATTAAAGCAGTAAACGCTCCAGACCAAAGTCTAGGCTCAATCGAGGCATAACTCGATAATGTTAGTCAATATATATATAAATATATATATATAATATATATATATATATATATATATATATATATATATATATATATATTCAGACTGGAAAGAAACCATGGACCGAGGTCCAGGCAAATGCAAGCAACACGACTCTCAACGTGTAGAAGGGTGTGTGCAAAGATGAAGAGAAAGACTCTAAAGTGTGTGAGAAGGCTTACAGCTGACTGATAAAGATGCTTCTATATCTTTAGAGTGGGTAAACACTGGGCTTTTGTGGATACAAAAAGGGCTGTATATGAGCTCACAGGTGTTTGAAAGTGGGAAAATACACTGTATGGCGAGTGCAGAGCAAATTGTGCAGGGTTTCCCCGTCTTTTTTCTCTTAAAAATCAGCACCCCAAGCCTCTTATTTATAGGGAAAAGGTGTTGCAGGTGTACCTGCGGCTCAGTCGCAGGTGTAACAGAGGTGGTTCGGGTCGGCCCGGTTCCGTCGGGTCGGGTCGTCTTGAAGTACGTGCACTCAGGCAATGTAATGTCCACTCGGAGTTTGAGAAGTGCAATCCGGGCATCCGTTTTGAGGTATTCTGGACCTATTTTGGACCGCTGTTGTCGAGAGTTGTACGATGGCATGGGATTAGAGTTTGTACGAAGTCTTTGAAGATGGGACGGTGCCCTCCGGTCTTCAAGCTTCCACTTCATCCATTACCTCACACAATAGTCACTCAGGATTGGTTAACCTTGTGGGACATTGTTGTGTAAAGACAAGACGTGGCATCGTGTTGGACGAGATGGCGATGTTGCCCCTCACCAGTGTTACTGCCAGATTGGGCTGATAAGCAGACGTTGCTCAGGCTTCGCTGAGATTGGACTGCTGTATTTGTTGAAGGTCCTCATTGTCATCTTTGAGGTGTGCCTATCTTCCCGATGTTATTGCCGGGTTGGTACAGTGTATCTCGTTATGAGCACCGAGATTGAAGCTGATAGCACTTGTAGCAAGCATTTCTGGAGTTAATGCCGAAACTGCATTCCTTGGGGTTATTGCTAAGGTTGGTGGCTATTCCCATGGTTGGGACTGAGACTGGATATCTCGGGGGGTTATCACTGAGATTAATCGGTCTTCTCTGGTGTGTGTTCTGATATTGTATCTGCAGGTCTCGGGGTTAGATCCGAGTTTGAAACCGTTACTCCCATATTACAATCCGGAGTTGATGCTGAACTTTCGGTAGTATTCGATATGGATTTGGATTGTCTTTCAGGGTTCTCTCTTAAAAGACGAATCTGTCCTCCTGCAATGTTAGTAACAGTAGCACAGAACATTTTGAGTGTCTACACAGGCGTCTCCACCTCTGGGCATACTCTCTAAAAGACTCGGTAGACTGTTTCTTAATCTTGATAAATTGATACCGATCAGGAGCCATCTGAGTTTGAAAACTGTATTGAGTGAGGAAGGCATGTGCTAGCTCTTCCCAGCTATGGATTTTGGAGTTGTCTAATCTTGTGTACCACGAACGGGCTTCTCCAGTTATACTCTTTTGGAACAACTGCATTCTGAGTTTTTCATCCTCTGCATAGGATCCAAGTTCTCCAATAAATACTTTTAAATGTGTATAAGGATCTCCTAACCCGTCATATTTTTCAAAGTCAGGAGTTTTAAATTTTTCTGGGTAATGAACACCAGGAAAAATACACAGATCAGCATATGAAACACTCCCGTGTGTTCCAATTCCTTTGATAGCGCGAAGGGTCTTTTCCATTTGGAGGACTTTCATTTTGATGTCACCAGTGTCTGGATCTCCAGTGGGATGGACAGCATCAAGAGTTTTGTTGGTCGTATCCAACTGTGGTTCAGGTATGGTAATGACCTGGATTCCTCCATGTGTGGAGGATTCAGCATGTACGGGTATTTTCTAACCCTGTGTAGACTGGTGTAATTCTTTGAGTAGAATAGCCAAATCTGTAATTTGTTTGCTTAATCCGTCAAATTCTTTGCGAGAAACTGGATTAAGTTCAGTGTGGTCGGATGACAACATGATTGACTGTATGCCTGTTGCCTTTTTGGATTTTGACCGTGTAGTAGGTCTGATTGATTCCCTGCGAAAGACTGGAATAGTTTAGTCTTTAGGGAATGTATATAATAACATGCTATGTGATGTGTCCATTTTAGGAATTTTATCCTGCATAACGGATGTCAGCTGTTTATAGCATGTTAATATGTATATGTACACATTTCTTCATATTTCTCATTACATAGAGATAGATATGGAATGAAATTACAAGTAATTGTGTTTACAAGTAATTGAAATGAGAGCATGAAGAGACTTTCCTCCGTTTTGGGTTTATCATAGGCTGACCTATCTTAGGTTACTCTCGCGGTTTTTTACCATTAAGTTTCCCAAATCATCGCAATCTACTTGACGGGAAGTTAATCCGGTCTTTCAACTGGAGCGAATTTGGGTGGTGCCTTTCCTGAGCCTCAGAGAATTAATCTTCTCACGAGTCCAGTAATCAAACACCGAGGGGATAGCCTCCTGGTGGAGGGACCACACAACATACATTCACATACATCGCGTCTCACCGTATGAAAATGATGATATGTGCGAAGCACTAATATCACAAGCAGTTATGGTGCGAAGCACTAGCATCACAAGCAGTTATGGTGCAAAGCACTAAGTGCAATAAGGAAATGCATTCGTACACATTCATCAAATGTAAATGGAACATCCACACACAAGCAGATAACAGTTTTGAAAAGATTGTAATAGCGGCTTAAGTCCTCTTACTGGAAGTCCCCAGCAGAGTCGCCACCTGTTGACGTCGGGATTTTTGGGTGTCCCTTTCCGTTACTTATTCTTTGGTGTTCTCATTTTAGGTGAGATTTGTTTAAAAAAATAAGTGAAAAAGTTCCGACATGTATAATGTCGACGATGGGACTGTTAAGAGTCGCCAGTTGGTTTTTTAAATGGTTGTACCAACACAACCGAGAAAAGGTTTGCACATTGACCTAGTGATGTGACACTGATATACGGGTCGGTGAAACCGAGATTCGTTTAGGGTCCGGGGACTTGGTTATGCGGGGGGAAGGTGTTAGGCACCCCCCGACATCCGAGTTACCACGGTAACCGCCTCTTTTCAAGAAACTATTATCTGAATGTTTATGTGTGTGTGGGTCAATGTGCTGTTATATGGAAGTTGTGCGAGGCCTCGTTCGAACCTATATACACGGGATTTAAATTTATGTACAAATTTAGTTTTTAGCAAGATATGGCAGTGATGTTTTATAAAAGAGGTTTTTCAAACCCTGATGCTCAATAGGAATTGAGACCTTTTACACTCCCATTTTTATTAAGTGATCGGCTGGATTGATTTTATTTGACGGATGCGAGGCATCCGTACGAAAATAATATACAAAAAAAATGCCGACTTCCTCGTGGGTATGGAAACCATCTGAGAAAATTCAGACACCGCGGAATAATTTGCAAGCTGCTTACAGCTGAAAATGTCCATCACGGGAACTGAATCTAGATCTAATAGGATGGATCTGTGATCACATGATTCCTAGGCACACAGAATGTTGCAATTTGTATGAAAGCAGTAAGCAGATATATGTATAAAAGTTGTAAATATATATATATATATATATATATATATATATATATACAGACATGATCACCAACCACGAAGCACCTCCATGGTGGATCAGAAATGTAAATAAAGCCGTAAGAGCGATCAACTGCCACGAAGGAAACTCCAGGCAGGACGAAAAATAATATATATATATATATATATATATATATATATATATATAAGCAGTAAACGCTCCAGACCGAAGTCTAGGCTCATCGAACAAAGTTCGACACACAATTCATATATATAAATGTATATATATAGAAAAAGAAAGTAAACGCTCCAGACCGAGGTCTAGGCTCAATCGAGGCATAACTCGATAATGTTAGTCAATATATATATATATATATATATATATATATATATATATATATATATATATAGACTGGAATGAAACCACGGACCGAAGTTCGGGCAAAAACAAGCAACACGACTCTCAACGTGTAGAAGGGTGTGTGCAAAGATGAAGAGAGAGACTCTAAAGTGTGTGAGAAGGCTTACAGCTGACTGCTAAAAAAGTCTTTTATATCTTTATAGTGGGTAAACACTGGCTTTTATGGGTACAAAAGAGGCTATATATGAGCTCATAGGTGTTTAAAAGTGGGAAAATACACTGTATGGGCGAGTCTGAAGCAAATTGTGCAGGGTTTTCTCGTCTTTTTTCCTTAGAAAATCATCACCCCAAGCCCTCTATTTATAGGCAAAGTAGCCGCAGGTGTACCAGAGGCAACCCGGGTGGGCCCAGGTTTGTCGGGTCGGGTCGTCTCGAAGTACGTGTACTCAGGCACTGTAATGTCCACTCGAACTTTCAGAAATGCAATTCGAGCATCCGTTTGAGGTATGCAGGACCTATTTCGGACCGCCGTTGTCGAGAGTTGTACAATGGCGTGGGATTAGAGTTTGTTCGAAGTCATTGAAGATGGGACGATGCCCTCCGGTCTTCAAGCTTCAACTTTCATCTGTTACCCCGCACAATAGTCACTCGGGATTGGTTAGTCTTGTGGGACATCGTTGCGTAGAGACGTGACGTGGCTTCGTGTTGATGAGATGACAATGTTGCCCCTCACCGGTGTTATTGCCGGATTGGGCTGATAAAGCAGACGTTGCTCAGGCTTCGCTGAGATTGGACTGCTGCAATTGTTGAAGGTCCTCATTGTCACTTTTGAAGTGGCATGTCTTCCCGATGTTATTGTCGGGTTGGTGCAGTGTATCCCGTTGTGAGCGCCGAGATTGAAGTTGGTCGCATTTGAAACAAGCATTTCTGGGGTTATCGCCGAAACTGCATTCCTTGGGGTTATCACCAAGGTTGGTGGCTATTCCCATGGTTGGGACTGAGACTGGATACCTCGGGGTTATCTCCGAGATTAATCGGTCTTCTCCGGTGTGTGTTCTGGTATTGGATCTGCATGCCTCGGGGTTACATCCGAGGTTGGAACTGTTACTCCCAGAGTGCGATTCGGGGTTGATGTTGAACTTCTGGTAGTATCCGGTATGGATTTGGATTGTCTTTCAGGGTTCTCTCTTAAAAGATGAATCTGTCCACCTACAATGTTAGTGACAGTAGTACAGAAAATTTTGAGTGTCTACAATAAAATTTTTACCTTTTTATGTCGAGGTTACTATTCATATATACGGTACTATTCACGTATACGGCACTATTTACGAATACGTTACTATTCATGAAGTATGATTTTTCTTTTAAAATTTCTACCTTTTCGTGTCGGGGTTACTAATCACGTATATGACACTATTCACGAATACAGCACTATTCACAGAAAAATTAAATTTTCTTTTCTTTGTCCAAGTGGTCTATTATGGTTACTATCTTTGATTATATCCATGTTTTACTCTTCATTCTTGTATTTGGCTCCACAATTGATTATTATGGAGTATTTTTGTACTTGGATAAACTGAAGTACGAATCCCTAATCTTTGTCCTTTTATCTCACTGGATTTGTTTCTTTAAAATATTTTTCATCATCCTCAGTCCTAAATGATGATATAACTGAATATCTTTGGTCTGTAATGCAAAGATGAATGATTACTTGATGAATATATTTGGCTCGTGGTGCAAAGATGGACAGGTGTTGAGATGAACATGACCAACTGGTGATACAAACGAATAGCTTTGGCCCATAGAGCAAAGATGATCATTTGGTTCAAAGATGTATATTGATTGATGTTACAGGGATAAAATATTGATGATGGACTTTTAAATCATAGAAGATAGTAGACTTCATTCTCTACTTAACTCTTCTAATGAATTGTTATTTCGCTGCGAATATTGATCTAAAACTTGTCATCCATTATATTTTATCTGATCTATTGAAGGCTAACGATAACTAGTTTTTCATTATCTTAGTCCTAATATTCTTTACTGGGCTAGTTGAGCTCACCCTTTTCCTTTTTGTTCTATTTTTCTTCTCAGGAGACGAGAATATAGCGAGAACTAGTCGGGGTGTGGAGTGATGTTTCAAGTTTGTTGTTTTAGCAGTCCTCACTATTTTGTAAAACAGTGTATCAATAATTGTAATGAGGACTTATTTGAGTTTGGATATTGTCTAGAAGATAATATTTGTATTTAAACTCATAGCATATGTGTTGTCGTATTTTGCACACAATTATAATAATGAACTTGTAGTTATTTTATGTACCATGTATTTGACGACTCAGAATGGGTTATATGGACCTATTTTGGGGGCGTCAAAGTTGGTATCAGAGCTTAGGGATATGGTCTCTGGCAGAGATTGGGGAATAGAACTAGGAGGGGAGAGACGAGTAAATCCTTCACTAGTGTGTCCTACCTAAGCTTATTTGGTATTTAATTGGTCGATTAGAATATAGGGATAATATGTGGTATGTCAATTTCTTTAATTAACCCTTGTTTTAAGGCAGTATTTGAGAATGACAGCTGAAAATGTTAACAATGGAGTGAATGAGACCATGGAGACACCTACACCTTTAATCACCAACCAGGAGAACGTGCAATAGGACGACAGTATTCCTCCTGTAAACAATACCACCGATCAAACGATGAATGATGTGATGTTTAGAATCTTTTTACAGTTAATGCAAAATCAGATGAGGGAGACTCGTGTACAAAATATATGTGGAAAAAATAGCAACGCGCGGCTTGTCACAGCCAAGTAGTTCAAAGAGTTGGGACCACCAGAGTTTTTGGGAAAGCCAGATCCGATTAAGGTGGAAACGTGGGTTACATAAATTACCAAGATATTTGATTTCTTGGGATGCACGGTGGAACAAAATTTCCATTCGCCACCTATATTTTCCGTGGTGAGGCAGATTACTGGTGGGAATCTGTGAAGCGTACCCAGTCAGCCGCACTCAATATGTCTTGGGAAACGTTTCAGAAATTGTTAAATGAAAAGTACATTCCTGACAAGTACTGTTTATTAGACTGAAACAGAACAACATGATTGTGTCCCAGTACGAGGCTAAGTTCGCGGATTTATCCAGGTTTGCACCTCATTTGGTAGAGAATAAGGTTTGAAACCAGAAATTCGTCAATACCTTTATCTCTCACAAATTTTCTCAATATTCAAATAATGTGAACATGGCTCAATTATTATAGTGAGATAATGAGTATGTTCAACCTAGGGACCACAACCAAGGTCATACCAGTGGTAGCAGTCATTGGAGCAATGCTGACCAGCGGGGAGGAAAATATCCTGACAAAAACGGTAACCACTCTGGTGGTAATCGTGGCCATGATAGTAGAAGAAGCGAGTCGGGGGAAGATTTCTAAAAGAGAAGGTACAATAATGACAATGTGAAGACGTCAGCACCAGCATAAATTGCTTCTAGGGGAGGAGAACGACCATCAGTCGTATGTTATAAATGCGGGAAAGAGGGACACATCAGCCCAAGCTGCCCACAACAGTTCAAGGTGTGTATTAACTGTGGAAAGGAAGGTCATATAGCTCAAGATTTTCCTGTAGCGAAACCAAGTCCAGCGGGAATGGTGACTCCAAAGGCTGTCCCGGACAAGTCAAAGTCGGTGGTTCCTGGAAGAGTGTTTTTTGTGACTGCCCAAAATGCGAGGAACCCGAACGAGGTGATCACGGGCAAGATAATGATAAACTCTTGTGAAGTTTATACCTTATTAGATACCGGTTCTACCTATTCTTTTATTTCTCCTGCTTGTGCTCAACATTTGAACTTGACTCCTGAGAAATTAGACATTGACTTATCTGTTGAAACTCCGTTAGGAGAAATTTTCGTTACATCCACGGTTTATAAATCTTGCTTGATTAAAGTTGGGACCATTACATTACACGTCGATCCTATTTCTTTGAAAATACTTGCATTTGATGTAATTTTAGGGATTGATTGGTTAACTACTCATCATGCCAAAATTGGTTATTTTCGTAAGGTTGCTAGTTTTCATATTCCTAACCAACCTGTTATGTGAATTCAAGCAGCCAAACCTCTAAAGTCAATAACTATCATATCAAGCCATAAAGCCATTCGTTTATTAAAAAATGGATGGCAAGCTTTCTTAGCCCATGTCATGGACTTGAACAAAAATACATCATATTTGAATAATATTTCTGTTGTTAGTGAATTTCCTGACGTATTTCCTGAAGAACTTCTCGGTCTATCCCCAGAACGTGAAGTAGAATTCTTTATTGACCTTGAACCTGGTACAAAACCCATTTCTAAAACCCCATATCAAATGGCTCCTATTGAGCTTCAGGAGTTAAAGATCCAACTACAGGAGTTGTTAGACATCTGTTTTATTCGTCCTAGTACATCTCTTTTGGGTGCTCCTATTTTATTCGTAAAGAAGAAAGACGGGAGTATGCGACTTTGTATTGACTACCGGGAATTGAACCATGTCACCATCAAGAATAGGTATCTGCTACCTTGCATCGATGACTTGTTCAACCAGTTGCAAGGAGCACAATTCTTTTCAAAGATTGATCTTCGTTCTGGATATCATCAGCTGAAGATTAAAACTGAGGATATTCTAAAGAACGCCTTCAAAACTCAGTACGGACATTATGAATTCTTAGTCATGTCTTTTGGATTGACTAATACTACTGCTGCTTTCATGGATATGATAAACCGTGTGTTCAAAGAATATTTGGATCAGTTCGTTGTTGTCTTTATTGATGACAACCTCATCTATTCCAAAAGACGTGAAGATCATGAGCACCATTTGAAGCTGGTACTTCAAAGGCTTTGTGATAATAAGATATATGCCAAGCTGAAGAAATGCAAGTTCTGGCTTGAGGATGTAGCATTATGTGGGCACGTGGTGTCAAAACATGGAGTATCTGTTGACCCGACGAAGATTGAAGTAATACAAAGTTAGGAGCAACCGAAGTCGGTGACCGAAGTACATAGCTTTTTGGGCTTAGCTGATTATTATCAGAGATTCATGGAAGGATTTTCTCAAATCGATACTCTGTTAACTAAGCTGACTCGGAAAGATACAAAATTCGTATGGAGCGAGGAATGCAAGAAGAGTTTCCAAGAGCTCAAGAGGAGACTCATTTCGGCACCTGTTCTGACAATACCATCTGGTTCGGATGGATTTGTTATCTACAGCGATGCTTTGGGCAAAAGGTTAGGATGTGTTCTAATACAACATGGAAAAGTCATAGCCTATGCCTCGCGACAACTCAAAGAATATGAGAGGAATTATCCTACTCGTGATCTAGAGTTAGCAGCAGTCATTTTCGCGTTGAAGATCTGGAGACACTACCTGTATGGGGAGAAAGTGGAGATTTATACGGATCATAAGAGCCTTAAATATTTCTTCACCCAAAAGGAACTCAACATGCGACAACGACGTTGGCTCGAGCTATTGAAAGATTACGACCATACCATTCAATATCATCCTGGAAAAGCAAACGTGGTAGCTGACACATTGAGTAGAAGATCGTATTCGGGTACGAGTGCGATGTTGTTAACACAAAGACCCATTTTGTACGACTTACAAAGGATGGAGATAGAGTTAAAGGCTCCATGTACCCACGTGATGATATCAAACATACGAGTAGAAACGACTTTAATCGATAAAGTTAAAGCTGCTTAAGCCACAGACCCAGAGCTGATGCGTATGAAGAAGAAAATACAAGAAGGTGTTATTCCAGAAGCAAGAATCGATGAAGAAGGAATACTTCGAGTCAATTCCAGACTTTGCGTTCCTAACGATTCTGACTTGAAGCATAGAATCCTGATGGAGGCACACAACACACCATTTGTAATCCATCTTGGAAGTACCAAAATGTATCATGATCTTTGACATACATTTTGGTGGAGCATTATGAAGAGAGAGATTGCGGAGTTTATCTCGAGTTGTTTAACTTATCAATGTGTAAAGGTGGAGCATCAAGTGCCAAAAGGTCCATTGCAACCACTTGAGATTTCAAAATGGAAGTGGGAACACATTACCATGGATTTTGTTACTGGTCTTCCCAAGGTTTCTCAAGGCATAGATGTGATTTGGGTTCTTGTTGATAGATTAACCAAGTCTGCTCATTTCTTGCCTATACGGGAGACTTATTCCCTTAAACATCTTGCTCGTATGTACGTGAATGAAATTGTGATATTGCATGGTATGCCAGTATCCATAGTTTCGAATCGTGACCCAAGATTCACTTCACGATTTTGGGTTAGCTTACAGAAAGCTATGGGCACAGAATTAAGATTCAGTTCGGTATTCCATCCTCAAATGGACGGGCAATCAGAAAGGACTATTCAAACTCTTGAAGATCTATTAAGACTCTTTGTCCTAGATTTCAAAGGGAGTTAGGATAAGTACCTACCATTGGTGGAATTCTCCTACAACAACAGTTATCAGGCAAGTATAGGTGTGGCTCCATTCGAAGCATTGTATGGACGAAAGTGTCACTCTCCAGTATGTTGGGATGAGGTGGGTGAAGCAACATTTTTGGGACCAGAGTTGGTACGTATGACTACAGAAGAGTTCCAAATGATCCGATAACGTATACAAACGGCACAGGATCGACAAAAGAGTTATATGGATCTTCATCGAAAGGACGTGGAATTTAATATTGGGGATCATGTATTGTTATGTATTGCACCATGGAAGGGAGTTACAAGATTCGAGAAGAGAGGAAAGCTCAATCCATGATTTGTTGGTCCATTTAAAATTCTTGACCGAGTTGGAAATGTGGCCTATAGACTCGCATTACCTCCAAGCATGTCTCGTGTTCATAATGTTTTTCACATATCTATGCTTCGTAAATATGTGAAAGACCCTAACCACATTATTGAGTTAGAACCAGATGAGATAGCCGAAGATTTAACATACGAGGAGGTACCCATCAAGATCTTGGATAGGAAGGAACATGTCCTACGCAAAAAGGTTATACCACAAGTAAAAGTTTTGTGGATGAAGCATGCTATTGAGGAAATGACCTGGGAGTTGGAATTGGAAATGAAAGCAAGGTATCCTCACCTTTTCGAAACACTAGGTACGTACGTCAATTTCGAGGACAAAATTTCATAAGGAGGGAAGGTTGTAAGACCCCAACTTTTTATAAATAAAATTGAATTTCTTCTATTCATTATTTTGAAATAGTAAGGGGTGGATTTGATTAATGTGGTTAGTTATGGGTAAAATACACAAATATTTTTTAAAGCAAGTGGTTATAAAATATTCATTGTTGTCGGAAAATATTCGTTTGGTCGTAGAATATTCTTGTCGTCGGGGAATATTCGTACGATGGCGCAGCCATTTGTGGGCCCCATAACGAAAAAATGTCGGATGAAGAAAATGACAAGTTTGAGTTTTTTTATAAATAACGGCGTAGTTGTTATCGTTAACACTATTAGAATACTTGGTGGTTAAAATACAGTAATACGTGTGGTTGCATAGTAGCACACGGTATTGTACAGTATTTGTAGATTATTAATTCTTACGTAAGAAAGCACTACTCAATAATTGTTACAGTAATTACTGTTCAATATTTTATTTTATTAATTCAATAATTGCTACGTTGATATTTTATATTATTGTTATTTCAATAATTGTCACTGCACAGTATTTCCTATTTTCAGATCAATAATTCATATTATTTGATTAATATTATTAGATAGCATTATTGGCAATGTCTAAGAAAGTTGTGTCTAGAAAAGGTGTTTGGTCACCTAATTGTGCACTAGTAAGGAGAAATCCTTATGGGAAAGCCACATCTTTCCTGTGAACGACATGGTTGTCATTATTATGATTCTGTAATATTATTTGTTAATAATTAATTATTAATTTCTATGATAAGAAAATATTTATTTTATGTGGATATAAATGAAGAAATTAATGCTGAGGTGTTTTATCAGTATTTTGTCGGAATGAATGTATTAAAAATAATCCATATGTGGTTTTCGGTCATTTTCTTTTTGGAATTTGGAAAACATTTCTTCTACAAAGTTTTAGAGAATTAAATTTTATATGGAATGGATATAAGGTTCATGTTTTTCTGATAAAAGGGTTATTTATTATGAATTATTGAAGTTTGAGAAATAAATATTTTTATTAAAAATATGGGTGGGCCCCAATTTTGGTTGTTGTAAAAAAATTACTGAATTTCAAGTGTGATGTGCATGAATAACAATGGGTAAAAGCCACCAGTAGCAGATTAGTCTACTTTAGCATTCTAAGCATTTTCTAATAAATAGGGTGCTTATGTTAGAATTGAAAATCACACCAGAATCTGAAGTTTTCTATATCTATAATATCGAGCGTATTTTTGTGAGTATTTAGATACTTTGAGAGTTGATAAGAAGTGTAAGTTTTCTTTAGCATTATATCTAATATTTCAGTCAAAAGTATTATTCTTTTGAGGTAAGGGATGTTATTTTCTTCGTAAATGATATTATTTCTTTTAATATCATTATACCAAAATATTAGTATAAATTTTATTATGAAATTTTTACCTTTTCATGTCGAGATTATTATTCACGTATACGGTACTATTTACGTATACGACACTATTCATGAATACGGTATTATTCACGAGTACTATTCATGAAGTATGATTTTTCTTGTGAAATTTTTACTTTTTCGTGTCGGGGTTACTATTCACGTATACGACACTATTCATAGAAAAATTAAATTTTTTTTCTTTATCCAAGTGGTCTGTTATGGTTACTATCTTTGATTGTATCTATGTTTTGATCTTCATTTTTGAATTTTGCTCCACAATTGATTATTGTGGAGTATTTTTAAACTTGGATAAACTGAAGTACGAATACTTAATCTTTGTCCTTTTATCTCACTGGATTCGATTCTTTAAAATATTTTTCATCATCCTCAGTCCTAAATGATGATATAACTGAATATCTTTGGCATGCAGTGCAAAGATGAATGATTACTTGATGAATATCTTTGGTCCGTGGTGCAAAGATGGACATGTGTTGAGATGAACATGACCAACTGGTGATACAAATGAATATCTTTGGCATATAGAGCAAAGATGAATATTTAGTTCAAAGATGTATATTTATTGATGTTGTAAGGATAAAATATTGATGATGGACTTTTAAATCATAGAAGATAATAGACTTCATTCGCTACTTAACTCTTCTAGTGAATTGTTATTTCTGCTACGAATATTAATCTAAAACTTATTGTCCATTATATTTTATCTGATCTGTTGAAGGCTAACAATTATTTATTTTTCATTATCTTAGTCATAATATTCTTTATTGTGCTAGTTAAGCTCACTCTTTTCCTTTTTGTTCTATTTTTCTTCTCAAGAAGCGAGAATATAGCGGGAACTAGTCGGGGTGTGGAGTGATGCTTCAAGTCTGTTGTTTTAGCAGTCCTCACTATTTTGTAAAATAGTGTATCAATAATTGTAATGAGGACTTATTTGAGTTTGGATATTGTCTAGAAGACAATATTTATATTTAAACACACATCATATGTGTTGTCGTATTTTGCACAACAATTATAATAATGAAGTTATAGTTATTTTTTGTACCATGTATTTGGTGACTCAGAATGTGTTGTGTGGACCTATTTTGGGGGCGTCACACAGACCCCATTTAATAAAACTCATTTCATCCATATAAAATCTAATCACATTGGTCAATAGTCCATAATCAAGCTCATTTATTATCATACACGTCATCATATGTATTAATAAATAACATTCATCTCATGAATAATAAATCCATTCCAGATATGCATCGATATCAATTTAATGGGCATTTTCAAATTTATTAAAATCTAATTTTGAAATAAAAATAAACTCCTTTATTTTAATCAAAATTTAAATCATAATAAATTTATCTATTTTATTTTATCTAATTTTGAATAAAAATAAACTCCTTTATTTTTAATCAAATTCTATATCAAAATAAACTCCTTTATTTTAATTAACAAGGAATCCAATTTCAAGTACAAAATAAACTTCTTTATTTTAACTTAAAGTTGCTGAAAAATAAAATATGTTGAATCATATTCCTTATCAAAATTAAACATCTTTAATTTTAGGAAACATAAAATCTTATTCCATATGTGAATAAACTCCTATATTCTAGGAAACATGGAATCCTATTCTTTATCAAAATTAAACATCTTTAATTTTAGAAAACATGGAATCCTATTTCATATGTGAATAAACTCATTTATTCTAGGAAATATGGAATCATATTCCACATTTGAATAAACTCTTTTATTCAAGCGAACGTGACATCCAATTCTAAATTAATATAAAACTCGTGAATAAACTCTTTTATTCAAACAAACGTGGAATCCAATTCAGAGTTAATATACAACTTTTGAATGAACTATTTTATTCAAACGAACGTGGAATCTAATTCCAAGTTAATATAAAACTCTTGAATAAACTCTTTTATTCAAACGAACGTGGAATATAATTCCAAGTTAATATAAAACTTTTATTTTAAAATATTCCAATTCAAAATAAAAAATTTATCTTAATTGAAATAAATATTAAAATAAAAAATTTCAGAATCTGGTGTCGAGCGCAGTTGAGCCCAGAATACACTGTGATACAGCGCAGCTGCGCAGCTAGCCCAGGAAACCTTTTTCCAGTTATGGCGCAGCTGCGCTCTAGAATGAACTGGAGATGGCGCAGCTGCACCGCGTCGCATACAGAGCAAGAAAAATTTTTACCTAGAAAATTCGATCCAATCGCATATCATACACACATGGAATCATCAAAGTTAGACTCTGATACCACTGTCGAGTTTGTATATAGCGCGAACATGTAATCAAATTACACAAAAGGTGCGGAAGCGCGATAAAATAGGAATTTAAAATTTTCATACAAACCCATCACCATGATCATTCTTTGTGCATAATTATCAATTAATAGAAAAGAGATGTAGATTAGATTTCATACCCTTATAGAACTAGCTTCCTCAGGTACAAGTTTACCTCCAATCCTTTTCACGTTCAACTGGAATCCACCAGGTTAGATTCCTTCCTTTGATCAACGTTAGCCACCCAAGTGTTTGTGTGACGCCCCCAAAATAAGTATACATCACTCATTCTGAGTCGTAAAATATATGGTACATAATATAACTATAACTTAATTATACAACTGTCATGTAGGATACGACAAAAGTGTAGCTTAGAGTTTTTACACGAATATTGTCTCATAGACAGTATTCAAACTCAAATGAAGTCCTCATTACATTTATTATCACACTATTTCACTGAATAGTGAGGACTACTAATGCAAATATCTGGACCGTCACTTCGTTCCCCGACCAGTCCCAACTACATATATTCTTATTTCCTGAAGAGAACAATGAAAACAAAAGGGTGAGCTCAACTAGCCCAGTAAGAAATATTATGACTAAGATAATGCATAATAAATTGTCCTTAGCCTTCAACAGTATAACAACTGATAGAATACAATAGACAATAAGTTTTAGATCAACAACTATAGCGGAACAAGCAATCCATTAGAATTGTCAAGTAGAGCATGATATCTACTATTTTCTATGATTTAAAAAATTTATCATAAATATTATCGTTGTAATACCCATTAATAGTTCTTTATTATACCAAGATAAAGAGAACTTTCATCACCTGCCTTCACCTGAACCACCAAAGATTTTAGTTAAATTCACAATTCATGTTTATAACAATGTGAATCAACAGTAATTCATTGCCACAAAGGCTTAATAAAACGTTCACTCAATATCCTTACCCCAAATGCTAAAGATATTCAAATGTAATAACAATGATCATACCAATCAGTTGTCTATCTTTGCACTACGGGCCAAAGATGTTCAACTATAAATCCAATGGTCCTGATCATACCAATCAATTGCATGTCAGTGCACTACGGCCAAAGACATTCAACTGTTAACTAATGGTCATGATCCTGCCAATCTCATCATCAAATTATCCATGCACTACGGCCAAGGATATTCGTTAGTATCACCAGTGGTCATGATCATGTAATACACCTATCCATCTTTACACTACATGCCAAAGCTATCAATCAACAGTTCATCTTTGCACTATGACCAAAGATATCAATCAACTGTTCTTATTTGCACTACGGACCAAAGACATACAACTGTAAAACCAATAACCAACAGTTCGTCTATGCACGTAAGCCAAAGATGACTTTCATCACAATATAAGCATGAAGATGATGACAATGATATAAGCATTAATCAAACGAAATCAAGGTAAATATTAAAGACTTTAAATTTATCCAGAGTTTAAAAATATCCAAATTATCAACATGATACTGCTTTATGGGGTAAAATTCAAGAATAATATTCATGTATCAAACATAATTTGGAAAGAAAAGAAATATATCTTTCGGGTGAATAGTATCCCGTGAATAGTATCCTATGAATAGTACTTCGGGAATAGTACCTCGTGAATAGTAACCCAACATGAAAAGTGTCTCAAATACCCGAGTGAATAATATTCCAGTAAATAATAACCGGGTGAATAGTAACCCATGAATAGTAACTCGTGAATAGTACTTTAGCACGAAAAGTGTCCCGAATACCCGAGTGAATAATATTCGAGTGAATAGTAACCGGGTAAATAGTAACCCGTAGATAGTAACTCATGAATATTACTCCGTGAATAGTACTCATAAAAGAAAAATACAAAAGAAAACAATATTCCATGATGAGTACAAAAGAAATGATATCTCTCACGAGTATAATAGAATATACGAAACTGCAAATGAATTTTCACCCGCCATGCGGTAATCCACGTAGACAGATCATTTCCACAATTTAATAAAAAATGAATATGAAGGGTCATTCATCATGCATACGGTAGTCCGCGTAGACAGGTTATTACAACAAAATAATAAAGAATGGAATAACATAAGAATTTCATCATGCATACGGTAGTCCGCATAGACAGGTTATTCCAACAGAATAATAAAGAATGGAATAACAGAAGAATTTCACCATGCATACGGTAGTCCGCGTATACAGGTTATTCCAACAGAATAATAAAGAATGGAATAACAGAAGAATTTCACCATGCATACGGTAGTCCACGTAGACAGATTATTCTAACAGAATAAAAAATAATGGAATAACAACCCTTACGAGTATTGAAAGAAAATAACACTCTTCATGAATACGAAAGAAATAATACCCTTTATGAATATTAAACGAAAATAGTATTCATACGTATACGAAAAATAATTTCTCTTCAGAATATGAAATAAATAATACCCCTTACCTCAGAAAAAGACTGGATACTGGAATAGTGAAGCAGCAGACTTCTCTTCTTCTTTCTCTCTATAGCTTCTCTCTCTATAATTGCTCTTGTGAGTCTTAGTGAATTGGTGAGAATGAAAGAAGAATGAGCTTCTATTTATAGGAAAACATAATTTCGATAATTACACGTTTTAGGGCTTGAAATATTATAGTATAATACCTTTATCTTTTCCTTCATTTTTAATTTAGTCCTGCAAGTATTATCAAACTTGCACCACCTCCCCTAATAGTATATCATGTGAATCAATAATACAATCATGTGACTCAATAGTTCTATACATGTGAAAAAAATTTTACAGTATAGTACCTTCATCTATACCTCCATTTTTAATTTAGTCATGAAAGTATTATCAATCTTGCACCACCTCCCCTAATAGTACATGCATGTGAATCAATAGTTCATACATGTGAACACATAGTTATAAGCATGTGAATTAATAGCAATTAATTACTCATTTATCTTATTAATTACCCGATTGATCAATATAACCTCAAGACATCAATTTTTATCAGAATAGATGTCGATTTTCACAAACACTAATACTCCCAACACAATGGAAATATCAATTTCATTTTTAGTCAACACGAATTTATTCATCATTAATATTATAACTCACATTATTTAACAACCAGATCATTCCCAGGAAAGAGAGGGCTTTCTGATAAGGATTTCTCCCTATTGGTGCGTAATTAGGTGACCGAACCTCTCCTCGACAGAACTTTCTAGACATCATCAATATTGTAAATAATAATATGAATAACTTTGTCGTCTCAATTATTGATTTAATAATAAAAAATATTATGCAGATGATACCGTGAAATAAATTAAATCAATAATATGAGAGATATTATGCAGCAATTACTATAGCAATAATTGAGTATAACTGAGTGACTTCTCACGTAAGCATCAATAATCAATATTGTGTGCTACTATGCAACCACGCGTATTACTGTACTTTTACTATCGGGTAGTTCAACAGTTTAACGGTAAAACTTTCGTCGTTATTTTTATAGAAAAGATAATTCTGTCATTTTCTAAATACGACAATACTTCCGTTGTGGGGTCCACCAATGATTGTGTCATCGTACGAATATTCCCTGTTAAAACGAATATTTCCCGACCAATCGAATATTTCCCGACACAACGAATATTTTATATCAACTTGCTTTCTTTGTAAAATTTTCCAATGTCACCCTTAACTTTAACCTTTATCAATTTAACTGCGACGCCCCCAAAACAGGTATACATCACCCATCTTGAGTTGCTAAATACATGGTACAAAATTCAACTACAACTTAATTATACAACAGTCGTGTAAAATATGACAAAACATAATCTAATAGTTTTTAATAAGAATATTGTCATCTAGACAATATCCACACTCAATGGAGTCTTCATTACATTTATTGTCACACTATTTTATAGAATAGTGAGGACTACTAAAACAACCATCTGGACCGTCAATCCGTTCCCTGACTCATCCCAGTTATATTCTCTTTTTCTGAAGAGAATAATGAAAGAAAGGGTGAGCTCAACTAGCCTAGTAAGAAAATATTATGACTAAGATAATGCAGAATAAATTATCCTTAGCCTTCAATAGTATAACAACTGATAGAATACAATAGACAATAAGTTTTAGATCAATAACTGCAGCGGAATAATCAATCCATTAGAAAAGTTAAGTAGAGCATAAAATCTACTATCTTCTATGATTTAAAAAGTTTTTCATCAACTTTATCGCTGAGACTCAGCTTAATAAATAAACCACATCATTGAATCATCCCTGCACCACGACCAAGGATATTCATGTAATCATCAATGGTCATGATTATACCGAATAATCTCTGGTCATAATCATACCAACAACTGTCAATCAATGAACTACAGGCCAATGATGACTTTTACCACATCATTCGTTACATTACAGTCATGATTATACCGAATAATCCCTGATCATAATCATACCAAGTCCATCAATGCACGTAAGCCAAAGATGACTTTCATCACAATATAAACATGAGGATGATGACAATGACATAATAATTCAATAAAACAAGTTCAAGGATAAATTTTAAAGATTTATAATTTAATTTATCCAAAAATCAATAACGTCTAAATTGTCAACATGATACTCCTTTGTAGAGTAAAATTCAAGAATAATATTCAAGTACCAAAAATAATTTAGACAGAAAAGAAATATATTTTTCGGGTAAATAGTACCCCGTGAATAGTACTTCGGGAATAGTACCTCGTGAATAGTACCCCGACATGAAAAGTACCCCAAATATTCGAGTGAATAATATTCGGGTGAATAGTAATTTGGGTGAATAGTAACCCGTGAATAGTAACTCGTGAATAGTACTCCGGCATGAAAAGTACCCCGAATACCAGAGTGAATAATACTAGAGTGACTACTAACCGGGTGAATAGTAACTCATAAATAAAATACCAAATAAAATGATATTTCATGACTAGTACAAAAGAAATGATATCTCATACGAGTATAATAGAATATACGAAACTGCAAATGAATTTTCACCCGCCATGCGGTAATCCACGTAGACAGATCATTTCCACAATTTAATACAGTATGAATACGAAGGATCATTAACCATGCATGCGATAATCCACATAGATAGGTTATTCTAACAAAATAATAAAGAATGGAATAACAGAAGAATTCACCATGCATGCGATAGACCGCACAGACACGTTATTCTAACAGAATAATAAAGAACGGAACCAGGTCATGCGTAATACACACAGACAGGATATTCTAACAGAATAATAAAGAATGGAACCAGGTCATGTATAATCCGCATAAACATGGTATTCCAACAGAATAATAAAGAATGAAATAATAGAAGAATTTCACCATGTATGCGGTACTTCGCATAGACAGGTTATTCTAACATAATAATAAAGAATAGAATAACAGAAGAATTCCACCATGTATGCGGTACTTCGTATAGACAGGTTATTCCAATATAATAAAAAGAATGGAATAATAGAAGCTCTATTCATGAATACGAAAGAAATAATACTCATTACCTCAGAAGAAGACTGGATACTGGAATAGTGAGGTAGCAGACTTCTCTTCTTCTTTCTCTCTATAATTTTTCTCTATAATAATTGCTCTATAGCTTTAGTGAATTGGTGAGAAATGAAGGAAGAATGAGATTCTATTTATAGAAAAATATAGTTTCGATAATTGCACGTTTTGGGGCTCGAAATATTACTGTATAATATCTTCCTCTTTTTCTTCATTTTTAATTTAGTCCTGCAAGTATTATCAAACTTGAATCACCTCCCCTAATAGTAAATCATGTGAATCAATAGTAAATCATGTGACTCAATAGTTCTAATCATGTGAAAAAACTAATTACAGTATAGTACCTTCATCTATACCTCCATTTTTAACTTAGTCATGCAAGTATTATAAATCTTGCACCAACTCCCCTAATAGTAAATGAATGTGAATCAATAGTACACACATGTGAACAAATAGTTATAATCATGTGAATCAATAGCAATTTATTGCTCATTTATCCGGTTAATTACCCGATTGGTCAATATAACCTCCAGACATCGATTATTATCGAAATAAATATCGATTTTCACTAACACTAATAATTCTAACGCAATGGAACTATCAATTTCATCTTTAATCAGCATGAACTTATTCATCATTAATATTATAATTCACAATATTTAACAACCAGGTCGTTTCCAAGAAAGAGGGGGCTTTTCGATAAGGATTTCTCCTTATTGGCACGCAATTAGGTGACCAAACCTCTCCTTGACAGAACTTCTAGACATTGTCAATATTGCAAATAATAATATGAATAACTTTTCATCTCAATTATTGATTTAATAATATATATTATGCAGATGATACTGTGACAATAGTTGAATCAATAATATGAGAGATATGATGCAGCAATTATTGCAGCAATAATTGAGTTTAACTAAGTGACTTCTTACATAAGCATCAATAATCAAAACCGTGTGCTACTATGCAACCACGCGTATTATTGTGCTTTTACTACCGGGTAGTTTAACAGTTTTAACGGTAACACTTTCGCCGTTATTTTTATAAAAAGATAATTCTGTCGTTTTCTAACTACGACAATACTTTCGTTGTGGGGTCCACCAATGATTGTGTCGTCGTACAGATATTCCCCGATAAAAAGAATATTCCTCGACCAAACGAATATTTTATAACAACTTGCATACTTTGCAAAATTTATAAATATTACTCACAACTATAACATTATATCAAATCTACACCATAATATTTAAAAAATATATTTCGAGAAATTTAAATCTTTATTCATAAAATTTGGGGTCTCACAATCTCTCTCCTTATGAAATTTCGCCCTCGAAATTTACGTGCGTACCTGGTATGCCGAAGAGATGAGGATACCTTGACTTCATTTCGGATTCTAACTCTTGAGGTATAACCTTTGAGTGTTGAATACGATCCTTCTTATCCAAGATTTTAACACGTATCTCCTCGTACGTTAAATCTTCTACTATCTCGACTAGTTCTAATTTAATAACGTGGTTCGGGTCATCCACATATTTACGTAACATCGATACGTGAAAAAAAATGTTATGAACATGCGACATACTTGGCGGTAAAACGAGTCTATAGGCCACAATTCCTACTCGATCAAGGATTTCAAATGGGCCAATAAAATCGAGGGTTGAGATTTCATCTCTTCATCGATTCTTGCTTCTAGAATAACGCCCTGTTGAACCTTCTTCTTCATATTCATCATCTCTAAGTATGTAGCTTGCACGGCTTTAACTTTATCGATTAAAGTCGATTCTACTCGTATATTTGATATCACCATGTGGGTCCTTAGAGTCTTTAACTCTATCTTCATCTGTTGTAAGTTATACGAAATGGATTTTTGTGTTAACAACATCGTACTCATAAACGCATACGATCTTCTGCTCAACGCGTTAGCTACCACGTTCACTCTTCCACGATGATATTGAATGGTATAATCGTAATCTTCAACAGCTCGAGCCAACGTCTTTGGCGCATAATACGTTCGTTTTGGGTGAAGAAAATATTTGAGGGTTTGAGAAATGGGTTTTGTACTGGGGTCAATACAAAATTCGATTTCACGCTATAGGGGTAGGCTAGGAAGTCTTCAGGAATACGTCAGAAAATTTATTAACAATAGAAATATCATTCAAAATTGTGACTCTCATCCAAGACTTGGATAGCACATGTAATGAAGGTTTCTCCTAACGGAGTTTCAACCGATAAGTCAAAGTCTAAACTCTCCGGAGTCAAATTTAAATGTTGAGTGCAAGCAAGAGAGATAAAATAATGGGTAGAACCGGTATCTAATAAGGTATAGACTTTGCAATAATTTATAATTAACTAATCCGTGCTAACTTCGTTCGGGTGACACGCTTTTTGAGAAGTTACGAAAAACGATCTCCATGAAACCACCGACTTTATTTTATATGTATCTGCCTTTGGTGCCACCGTCTCAACTGGACTTAACTTCACTACATGACAAAATCGAGCTATGTGACCGTCTTTTCCACAACTAAAACATACATTGGAAGGCTGTGAACAATTTGGACTTATGTGTCCCTCCTCTCCGCATCTATAACATCTAACTGGCGGTCGTTCTTCTCCCCTAGAATTTGTTGTTTACCTGAGGATTATTCTCTTCCTGTTGCACATTATCCTGGGTATTGATCGTTGGTGACTCAACGGTCTCATGTGCTTCATTGCTTATCTCAATATTTTCAGATGCCATTCTCAAACACTGTCACAAAATAAGGGTTAATTAACATATCACATGTTATCCCTATACTCTGACCGACCAATTAAATACCAATAAACTTAGGTAGGTCATACTAGCGAAGGAATTCCCCATCTCTCCCCTCCTAGTTCTTTTCTCACATCTCAGCTAGGGATCATATCCCTAAGCTTTGATACCAACTGTGACGCCCCCAAAATAGGTATACATCACCCATCTTGAGTCGCCAAATACATAGTACAAAATTCAACTATAACTTAATTATACAACAGTCGTGTAAAATACGACAAAACATAATCTAAGAGTTTTTAATAAGAATATTGTCATCTAGACAATATTCACACTCAATGGAGTCTTCATTACATTTATGTCACACCATTTTATAGAATAGTGAGAACTACTAAACAACCATCTGGACCGTCAATCCGTTCCCCGACTCGTCCCAGCTATATTCTCTTTTCCTTAAGAGAATAATAAAAGAAAGGGTGAGCTCAACTAGCCCAATAAGAAATATTATGGCTAAGATAATACAGAATAAATTATCCTTAACCTTCAACAGTATAACAACTGATAGAATATAATAGACAACAAGTTTTAGATCAATAACTGCAGCGGAATAAGCAATCCATTAGAAGAGTCAAGTAAAGCATAAAATCTTCTATCTTCTATGATTTAAAAAGTTTTTCATCAACTTTATCGCTGAGACTCAGCTTAATAAATAAACCACATCATCGAATCATCCCTGCACCACGGCCAAGGATATTCATGTAATCATTAATGGTCATGATTATACTGACTAATCCCTAGTCATAATCATACCAACAACTATCCATCAATGAACTACAGGCCAATGAGGAATTTTACCACATCATTCGTTACATTACAGTCATGATTATACCGAATAATCCCTGATCATAATCATACCAAGTCCATCTATGCACGTAAGCCAAAGATGACTTTCATCATAATATAAACATAAGGATGATGGTTATGACATAATAATTCAATAAAACAAGTTCAAAGATAAATTTTAAAGATTTATAATTTAATTTATCAGAAATCAATAATGTCCAAATTGTCAACATGATACTGCTTTGTAGAGTAAAATTCAAGAATAATATTCATGTACCCAAAATAATTTGGACAGAAAAAAAAAATATTTTTCGGGTAAATAGTACCCCGTGAATAGTATCCCGTGAATAGTACTTCAGGAATAGTACCTCGTGAATAGTACTCCGACATAAAAAGTACCCCAAATACCCGAGTGAATAATATTCGAGTGAATAGTAACCCGTGAATAGTAACTCATTAATAGTATTTCAGAATGAAAAGTGCCCCGAATACCCGAGTGAATAATACTAGAGTGAATAGTAACAGGTTGAATAGTAACTCGTAAATAAAATACCAAATAAAATGATAATTCATGACGAGTACAAAAGAAATGATATTTCATACGAGTATAATTGAATATACGAAACTGCAAATGGATTTTCACCCGCCATACGGTAATCCACGTAGACAGATCATTTCCAGAATTTAATACAGAATGAATACGAAGGATCATTCACCATGCATGCGGTAATTCACATAGACAAGTTATTCTAACAGAATAATAAAGAACGTAATCAGGTCATGCGTAATACGCACAGACAGGATATTCCAACAGAATAATAAAGAATAGAACTAGGTCATGCGTAATCCGCACATACAGGATATTCCAACAGAATAATAAAGTATGGAATAACAGAAGAATTTCACCATGTATGCGGTACTTCGTATATGTAGGTTATTCCAACATAATAATAAAGAATGGAATAGCAGAAGAATTTCACCATGTATGCGGTACTTCGCATAGACAGGTTATTCCGACATAATAATAAAGAATAGAATAACAGAAGCTCTATTCATGAATACGAAAGAAATAATACCCCTTACCTCAGAAGAAGACTGGATACTGGAAGAGTGAGGTAGCAGACTTCTCTTCTTCTTTCTCTCTATAATTTCTCTCTATAATAATTGCTCTATAGCTTTAGTGAATTGGTGAGAAATGAAGCAAGAATGAGATTCTATTTATAGGAAAATATAGTTTCGATAATTGCACGTTTTGGGGCTCGAAATATTACAGTATAATATCTTCCTCTTTTTCTTCATTTTTAATTTAGTCCTGCAAGTATTATCAAACTTGCACCACCTCCCCTAATAGTAAATCATGTGAATCAATAGTAAATCATGTGACTCAATAGTTCTAATCATGTGAAAAAACTAATTACAGTATAGTACCTTCATCTATACCTCTATTTTTAACTTAGTCGTGCAATTATTATAAATCTTGTACCAACTCCTCTAATAGTAAATGAATGTGAATCAATAGTACACACATGTGAACAAATAGTAATAATCATGTGAATCAATAGCAATTTATTTCTCATCTATCCGGTTAATTACCCGATTGGTCAATATAACCTCCAGACATCAATTATTATCAAAATAAATGTCGATTTTCACTAACACTAATAATTCCAACACAATGGAACTATCAATTTCATCTTTAATCAACACGAACTTATTCATCATTAATATTATAATTCACAATATTTAACAACCAGGTCGTTTCCAGGAAAGAGGGTGCTTTCCGATAAGGATTTCTCCTTATTGGCGCGTAATTAGGTGACCAAACCTCTCCTTGACAGAACTTCTAGACATTGTCAATATTGTAAATAATAATATGAATAACTTTGTCGTCTCAATTATTAATTTAATAATATATATTATGCAGATGATATTGTGACAATAATTGAATCAATAATATAAGAGATATGATGCAGCAATTACTGTAGCAATAATTAAGTATAACTAAGTGACTTCTTACGTAAGCATCAATAATCAATACCGTGTGCTACTATGCAACCACGCGTATTACTGTACTTTTTACTACCGGGTAGTTCAACAGTTTTAACGGTAACACTTTCGTCGTTATTTTTATAACAAGATAATTCTGTCATTTTCTAACTACGACAATACTTTCGTTGTGGGGTCCACCAATGATTGTTTCGTCATACGGATATTCTCCGATAAAAAGAATATTCCCCGACCAAACGAATATTTTATAACAACTTGCATACTTTGCAAAATTTATAAATATTACTCACAACTATAACATTATATGAAATCCACACCATAATATTTAAAAAAAATATTTTGAGAAATTTAAATCTTTATTCATAAAATTTGGGGTCTCACATTAACCATTTACTAAATAAAATAATAATTCTAAGAAAATTGAATATTTTTATTTCATAAAATTCGGGGTCTTACAGTTTGGCCTAAAGAGGTGATCCGCCATGGAAGAAGAAAAATTCAAGAAGATGGATATTTGGCTTAAACCCTAGTTTTTCTATCTCTGTAGAAAAAAGGGCGTACTCTTCAACAATTAGAATCACGTCTCTTCGATATCTGATGTAAGACTTCTCTTATAAAGATATCAGTTAACCCTCCTAATCTAATTAGAAATAAAGGTATTATTTAATTAATTAAATTCAAATAATTAATCTCCCTAATCTTATTCGAAATAATTAATTAAACTCTTTTAATTAATTATCCTCCTAATCTCATTAGGAATAAATAAGAGTACTTATTTTAAATTAATTCCCAAACCCCATTAGAAATAAAAATAATAATAATTGTAATAATATTAATAAGACTCCTCTTATTAATTAATATTTAATATTTTTAAAATATTAAATAATAAATATTAAGCTATTTAATTTATTTTATCACCATAGATTAAATTAAATACACTTAACTTATTTTTACGATTATGTCATTTACTTCTTAAATAAATATTCTTCCTTTTGCGGTGTGACCTTTTTAGATTCTCCATATTAAACTGGTTGTGAATAAATCAATTAGAACAATTCTAATCTTATATAAATAAATAAATTAAACTATTAATTTATTTAAATAAATAATATTTATTCTACAATAGGGATAAGCCTCCTTAGCGATTAACGATTTTCCAGATAATATAGATTTCAATATTAATCATAAAAGAACTTTTGAGTAAATAGTTACCGTACAATTCAATCATTCCACCATACAATGTCTCAATTAAATATATGACATGGAATTACTGTCAAGTCTTATTTTATTTAATTATATATATTTAATTCTTAAATGTGACGCCCCAAAATCCTGGTACTTGAAACCCGAACTCGGTGCTTCACGATACCATTTCTATAAGCTGAATAATACTAATAATAATAACAATATTATAAAATTCAAACTTAATTTACATATGCATCAAAGTTTACTCCCAGGTACGAGACCTTTAAACATTCATTACATCATAGATAATAAGTATCATTGTCTTAATAAACTATAACTATTACACAACATAATATAAATCTCATTCGAACAGCTTTCCTTTCCCCTTGTTCTTGCCTGAACCTTGTGGTTGATCATACTTAACTGAAAACATTTAAATTTAAAGCAAGAATGAGCATTGGATTGCCCAGCAAGTAATAACAACAATATATATTAGCTGAAAGAATTAAATGTTTTCTTTGAAAGACACTTCTACAACGAATCAACAGTTGTGAAGTAAGCTGAACCAATAATAACAACATATCACTTCCATATGTAATCTTTGAAACTGCGTATAGACTATAACTGGAGATCAGTCGACAGACTATGAATATTGTTTTTCATTTTCGTTAGGGTTTAGCAGAACTTCATCCGTAAACCGTCATAACTTACGGGCACGAGGGTGATCATCCCAATGTGCCCTGTATTGATTAATACTACATGCAATAACGATATTATCGTTCACTCTATCCACCTTAGGTGCACAAAAGGTTTTCCATATTCGGGATGTTCATACTTAGTCGGGAATCCGAGCAAAAAATAATCTGGTTGGATACAATAACGTTCTATCTTGTTCAACAATATTTTTATGTCTAGCTGAATCAAATAGCTTAGACGGCTTTTAAGTCAACGTATACATACTTAAAATTAATAAGTATGTATCAACATATGATTAAATGCAATGGTTATCCAAGTGGGGACACTTGTCTAACCCTATATACGGATTAACGAACAGAATAAATATCTGAATTATACAATAATACAATGATCGGATAATGTAAGAACTTATATGAATACAAAGATTGGATAGATAATGAATAATAATAGAGTTAATAATCTAGCACAATAATAATATAATTCTGAAACTTTCTAACTCATGTCCATTGGATAAAAGAAATGCAAAGGTAGGATACTTGCACAATATAAATAATTGATCAGATACTTGCTCAATAATAATTGGAGTAAGTTTAGGAAACTTGCATAACATGATATACATGTTTGCACGAAATAAAAGTAGTGCATAAGGTTTAGATACTTGTCTGAGCTGCTGCTTACAATAACGCAACTTAGATTAATCTTTTATACAGCGACCTATCAGTAATAAGATCATTCGTTCGATTAGAATAATATATCGTAGCACAGAACACGGTCTATTGTAGTCAACACATAACCTAATCACTTTGTCACATATATCTAACAATTATTGATTCACTAACAAACACATATCTAGTCAATTTATCTAAGTCCAGATCAATTTCTGAAATATTTCGGTGTACCTACGGCTTTATCGGGTAAATATCGAGTCTAAGACTCTATCGTGTAGTTCAATATTCGTTTAGATATTTTAAATATCAATCATATTATTTTTCATAGTCTTATAATAATTTTTAAAAAATTATTATACTTTATCATGAATTTTCAAACACTGAAATCATTATAATTGATTTAAATATTAACTAATTCTATTATCATTAATATTTAATTAATATTAAACTATTAATGAAACTATTGCCAAAATATTAAAGTTATTTATAATAACTCAAAATATTTTTAAAGCATTAATATTACCTTTAAATGATTTTTAAATCAATAAAACTATTTATTTAATATAATTATTAAATAAACTTAATATCATTAATATTAAATTATTATCAGTAATATTGATTTATTAATGAAATTATCCTTTAAATATTAAAAGTTATGTTTTATAACTTAAAATATCTTTAAACACTGTATTTTCCTTAAAATGATTTTTCTAATATTAAAATCATTTTACATTACTTTATCTAATATAATTATCAAATGAATCTAATATCTTTAATATTAAAATATTAATATTTTTGATGACAAAATATCAAAAGTTATATTTTATAACTTCAAATATTTTTATAATCTCTAAATCATTTATATAAAAATTTTAAATCATTAATTCTAATTTTCATCATTTATTTAATATCTTTATTAAATAACTTAATTATCATTAATATCTAATTAATAATAAAAATTATCACAAAATATTAAAAATTATAGAAAATAACTTAAAATATCTTTTTATATCATAACCTATTTTTAAATGATTTTTCATGTATTAAAAATCATTTTTAAATAATTTATTTAATATTAT
The DNA here is from genome assembly GCA_016801055.1 of Panax notoginseng. NCBI lineage: Eukaryota > Viridiplantae > Streptophyta > Magnoliopsida > Apiales > Araliaceae > Panax > Panax notoginseng. Next base: position 106,914,329 of record CM029021.1, read on the forward strand.
ACTTAAATAAATTAAATACTTTTTATATCCTAAAAATATTAAATATTCATGAAATATACTTAAAATAATTAAAAACTAATTTTCAGACTTTAAAATAATTTTTAGTAATTTATTTGGTATTTTTAATAATTAAAACTAATTTTTTTCTATTTTTAATCATTTTCTAGAATTTAGTAAAAATAAAATTATTATAACCGTCGATATAGGCTATAGCGACACTTATCTATCATGTTAGGTGTTCTTGGCCTCAAGAACACTAACAAGTCAGTGGTCGAGGTGCCCTGTTTGACCGAGTCTAATTCTTATCTCGAAATATTTCTCGGCTACCTAATGGTCAGATCTTGTAGTGTTAATGTAACACTGCATGAAACAACAAATATCCAGGTCATACTTCATCACAATCAAAATTTATTAAGCCTTGAACTAGCTGTCAGGCGTGTTCATCATATTTTGGGCTGCCCAGAAAATTATAGTCATTGCCGGTCAACGCCCTTTGTGGCCTTAAATCTGTCAATCTGTTCATGTTACAAGTTTTCTGCTCGTCAGATATGTATACAAACTATCAGAGAACATTTTTCAATACATGGTCAAGTCTAACAATACTTAATGAAACCGAGTTAAGCTAGCAAACATGTTGTCAGAGTGTTTCTGGGTTTTTCCCAGAAACTCAACAGTTCGACCTATCACTTTCATGTTCGAATTACTTTATGTTCTAGTCATGCTTTATATCGTTTAATGGGTCAAATCTTTAGTATACACTACATGGAACAATACCATATCCTCAGATCATCATAACATCAGCATAGACAAGATATATGGGCCGGTCAAAGTACCCTCCTGGAACTGTTCTTGAACATTTCTGGGTTTCCCAGAAATGTTCTTGAGCAGTTTCGGCTACCAAGTTTGACCATCTCTAGATTTAATTCTGTTAAGTATATATGTGATACAAAGGCTTTAACATGTAGTATTCATGTCATTCTACAACTACAAAACAACAACATGGCAAAACAAACTTAAACATAGCAAGATCCAAGCCCTGCAAAAACATTGTCAGAGGTTTCTGGGCTGATTCTAGGCTTCAAGAACAGCCAGTCAATGCGGGTCAACTCACTTTGACCTTAAATAACTTTTAATCTACAACATATATGAACCTGATTCAAGTTCCAGATTCAAGATCTTACATCATACTACAAGATCCAACACTTAAAACACAAAACTCAAACACCTACAGAGATCTACAAGGCCTGACATTCACTGTCAGACATAAAAAAAAAAATATTTTTTCCAGATTTTTTAAAACTTCAAATCTGAGCCTCTAGATGTTCTGGATCTAACACCTAGCAACCCAGATCATCATTATATACTACATACTACATGTTTAACACAAAAAAACTAACATCTAACACTTCGATCAAGGTCAGATTTCTTCTAGGGTTCTTACCTCTTTATGAACAAATTCTTGATTCTATGCTTCTGATTTGATGTTGGTGTTCGTGGGGCTTGATTGGGGACTGAACTAACACTATAATTTCGTGGGTTTGAGCTTAAGAGAGAATGGCTAAGAGTGGGTTGCACAAATGAGCAAATATGAGACTTTCTCTTTCTTGATCTAGCAATTGGATTGATGCAATGAACTTGTATGCTAATGATGGCTAAGAATTGTAGCTTCTAGGTGCATAGATAGGTAGACTAGGGTGCCTGGCCAGATCTTGGATAAGATTTGGCTAGCAATAATTCAACTAATGGGACAAAAGGGCATTTTTGTAATTTCCTTTTTAATCTCAAGGGTATTCTTGTCCAAGGTGCTTGAATCTAGGGTTTAATCACTAGATTTTACATTTTAAAGTTTCCCAAATAATTACTAGGGTTTGGAAAATTAAAATTAAAGTGTAATAAAATTTTAATTAAACACACTAATTTAAAATTATGATTTTTAATAGGAAATTAGGGTTTTTAAATTAGGGTTCCTTAATACTATTAGGCTTCCCAAATTAACAATTAGGGTTTCCTAATTATCATTATAATTCACAAAAATAATAATTAGGGTCTCTAAAATTTGCAATTAGGGTTTTCAAATAAATAATTAGGGTTTCTCCTAATTACAGAAATTATATAATACACAGTAAAATTCATATAACACAATTACTGCTCAGTCTTAAACTCATAACCTAGTTTAACAATTAGGGTTTAATAATACGACATGAGGGTTATGACCTAATTTACCATATTTGGCCCACCCTATCAGACTACAGATATACAGTACATATTTATAGCACTGAAAAATTAAAATATAATTAATATTATATTATTATTCTCATTCATTGCTCAAAATCCAAAATTAGGGTTTGGATTCCGTATCTGATTTATTCTTCATATACAACATCAATTATTAAGCTAAAATAATTAACTTAAATATTCTGAACAAATTCATATAATAAAATATTTATTATTATACTTCTAATAATCATTTCATATATTATTTAAATAATATAAAAATCACATTTTCATAGAAAATAAATAATAAAGACATTTCTACTATAAAATTAATTATTGTAAGTATATACTTTATAATGATCAATAAATTCTAAAATAAAATTATTTGAAATTATTCATGTAATAAAGAAATTTATTTATTACATATATACATACACATTACTTGTCAAATATACCCATCTTTAAAATAAAAAAAAATTATATGCAAAATTTCTTATTTATTTACATAGAAAATATTGGGTTATTACATTAAATGCACAATACCAAATAATGAAAATTAAAAACTCTTTTCTAATTTCATTCTGCCTTGGCCAAGGACTACTGGGTTGTCATTTATCGAATCACATATGACATTTCTCTTCTTTAACTAGAAGCGGTAGATTCTTTATTGATCATACATTATCTCCATCTACAACTTAATATACCCAAGCATACCCTTTGATATACCCTAAGAGTCTTAAGAAATAAGTCAAAGTATAACTCATCATACACAAGATACTATGATGATCACAAGTCCAAAGATCACTTGTACTACTATCACTACAAGAATTTCTATTGACATGCAAGTGAAACTCCATTAGGTATTCCTTAGCGAGCCACGTTCAGTGAACTTATTCTCTAATAAGCACCTACATACTTACTTTAGTGTCTTCACACAAATGATCATGAGATCAATCATCCTCATCCAATGAGCAAGCAATGTATGTACCAATTTATCCGGATTCATTAATCCTCTTTTTAGTAATCCATCGATTCGGAACATTTTAATTTTTAAGTTATCTAAGAATTTATATCTCATTAGCATGATCTCATCATGATTCTAAAAATATTACTTAAAACTATGGGTTTATCACATATTATTAAAACAACACCATGTAGATAAATTAAAACATTTAGTAAATGAATACTTTTAGTAATAAACGAATAAGATTGTTACAAAGTATTTGCTTTATCATCAACATGATTGACTTATGTACATACTACTTTCAAAGAGTTGTAGACACTTAGAGAAATAGATTGAAGCAAGCTTCCCAAAAATGGAACATTCATTTTGATGAGACAATCAAAAGAGTTTGATTTTATCAAAAATAAAAATGAACCTAGTGTGTACAAAAGGGTCAGTGGGAGCGTCGTGACATTCAAAGTGTTATATGTTGATATAGTGTGGATAAGAACTGACATACCAATGCTATAATCAGTAAAGATAAAGTTATCTAAACATTCCTCCATGAATGATTTGGGAAGAGTATCTTAATTGGAGATACAAATCTATATAGATAGATTTAAAAGGATGTTCGTCTTAACCCAAGGAACGTATATTCATTTTATGCTAAAGCCGTTTAGCGTGACAAACTCCAAGAGATGTATCATGTTGATGAGTCATGGAGTGTATATCTCTTAATAGTCCCCAAGACTACGAAAAGAGATCGCATTTGTAACTATCATGTATGTAATAAAATATATAAGACCTGATGTTGATCGGTCATATTCTGGAGAAGATCATTGTGAGACAGTGAAAAACATCTTAAAAGTACTTAATCGGTACTAAGGATGTGATCATGATGGTGGGTCTGAATTAAAACTAGAGGGCTTAAATGACTCAAGTTTTTTTCAAACTAACCAAGACGACAACAAATTCACTTTAGGGTAAATCGTTACCTTGAACGGTAGTGCAGTGAATTTGAAAGGTTCCAAATAGAAAAGAGTTACTGGTTTAAACAAAGTATATAGCTATAAATGAAGCTGCAAGTTAATTGTTTGGATGAAAAGTTTATTACAGAACTAGGACTAGTTCATAAGTCTCATCTTGAATCTAAGCATGAGTTGTGGCACTTTCATTTGATTGAAGAATCATTGAAATAGGAGAAGTCACTATAGAGATAGTGGGCTCTCAAGAACAACATTACATATTCATTTACTGAAACTTATCCAACAGTAGGATAATCGTCACTTAGAGAATAAGGGTATGAGATACAATGGCGATTGGCTTTAGTAAAAGTGGGAGATTGAAAGTAGTATGCACACAAGTCAATCATGTTGATGATAAAGCATATACTTTGTAACAATCTTATTTGTTTATTAATAAAAGTATTCATTTACGAAAGGCTTTAATTTATCTACATGATGATGTTCTAATAATATATGATAAACTCATAGTTTTAAGCAATGCTTTTAGAATAATGATGAGATCATGTTAATGAGATCTAAATTCTTAGATAACTTAAAAAACTAAAATGTTCTCAATCGATGGATTACTAAAAAGGGGATTAGTGAATCCGGATAGATTGGTACATACGTTGCTTGCTCATTGGATGAGGATGATTGATCTCATGATCATTTGTGTGAGACACTAAAGCAATTATGTAGGTGATTATTGGAGAATAAGTTCAGTGAACGTGACTCGCTAAGGAATACCTAATGGAGTTTTACTTGCTTGTCAATAGGAATTCATGAAGTGATAGTAGTACAAGTGATCCTTAGACTTGAGATCATCATAGTATCTTGTGTATGATGAATTATACTTTAACATATTCTTTAAGACCCTTAGGGTATATCAAAAGGTATTCTTGGGTGTAATAAGTTGTATATGGAGATAATGTATGATCAATAAAGAATATACTGGTTCTAGTAAAAGAAGAAAATGTCCTATGTGATTCGATAAATGACAACCCGGTAGTCCTTGGCCAAGGTAGAATGAAATTAGAAAGGAGTTTCTAATTTGCATTATTCGGAGTTATGCATTTAAGAATCGAAATACATATAATTAAATAAAATAAGACTTGACAGTCATTTTATGTCTTATATTTAATTGGGATATTGTATGGTTGAAAGATTGAATTTTACGGTAACTAGTTACTCAAAGGTTCTTTTATGATTAATGTTGAAATCTATATTGTAGACACTCAAAATTTTCTGTACCACTGTTACTAACATTGCAGGAGGACAGATTCGTCTTTTATGAGAGAACCCTGAAAGACAATCCAAATCCACACCGGATACTACCGAAAGTTCAGCATCAACCCCGGATCGCAATCTGGGAGTAACAATTTCAACCTCGGATCTAACCCCGAGACCTGCAGATACAATACCGGAACATACACCGGAGAAGACCGATTGATCTCGGAGAGTAACCCCCGAGGTATCCAGTCTCAGCCCCAACCATGGGAATAGCCATCAACCTTGGCAATAACCCCAAGGAATTCAATTTCGGCACTAACTCCGGAAATTTTTGTTACAAGTGCGATCAGCTTCAATCTCGGCGCTCACAACGAGATACACTGTACCAACCCGGCAATAACATCAGGAAGACAGGCACACCTTAAAGATGACAATGAGGACCTTCAACAAATGCAGCAGTCCAACCTCAGCAAAGCCTGAGCAACAACTGCTTACCCGCCCAAGTCGGCAGTAACACCGGTGAGGGGCAACATCGCCATCTCGTCCAACACGATGCCACGTCTCGTCTCTACACAACGATGTCCCACAAGGATAACCAATCCCGAGTGACTATTGTGCGAGGTAATGGATGAAAGTGGAAGCTTGAAGACCGGAGGGCATCGTCCCATCTTCAAAGACTTCGTACAAACTCTAATCCCATACCATCGTACAACTCTCGACAACGGCGATCCGAAATAGGAACAGAATACCTCCGAACGGATGCCCGGATTGCACTTCTCAAAATTCGAGTGGACATTACATTGCCTGAGTGCATGTACTTCGAGACGACCCGACCCGACGGGACCGGGCCGACCCGACCCGCCTCTGGTACACCTACGGCTGAGCCGCAGGTACACCTGCGGCACCCTTTGCCTATAAATAAGAGGCTTGGGGTGCTAATTTTTAAGAGAAAAAAGACGGGGAAACCCTGCACAATTTGCTCTGCACTCGCTATACAGTGTATTTTCCCACTTTCAAACACCTGTGAGCTCATATATAGCCCCTTTTGTACCCACAAAAGCCCAGTGTTTATCCACTCTAAAGATATAGAAGCCCTTTTATCAGTCAACTGTAAGCCTTCTCACACACTTTAGAGTTTTTCTCTTCATCTTTGCACACACCCTTCTACACGTTGAGAGTCGTGTTGCTTGCTTTTGCCCGGACTTCGGTCCGCGGTTTATTTCCAGTATGTATATATATATATATATATATATATATATATATATATATATATATATATCTATATATTTATATATATATATATTGACTAACATTATCGAGTTATGCCTCGATTGAGCCTAGACTTCGGTTTGGAGCGTTTACTTGCTTTTATATATATATATACTTATATATATATCAACTGTCTGTCGGACTTTGTTCGATGAGCCTAAACTTCGGTCTGGAGTGTTTACTTACTTTTTATATATATATATATATATATATATACTTATATATATATCAACTGTGTGTCGGACTTTGTTCGATGAGCCTAGACTTCGGTCTGGAGCGTTTACTGCTTTAATATATATATACTTATATATATAAACTGTGGTCGAACTATGTTCGATGAGCCTGGATTTTACATCCGGTGCGTTTATCGCTTTTATATATATATATATATATATATATATATATATATATATATATATATATATATATATATATTTACATTTCGTCCTGCCTGGAGTTTACTTCGTGACAGTTGACCGCATTTACAGCTTTCTTTACATTTTGTCCTGCCTGGAGTTTACTTCGTGGCAGTTGATTGCATTTACAGTTTTATTTACATTATGTCCTGCCTGGAGTTTACTTTGTGGCAGTTGACCGCATTTACAGCTTTATTTACATTATGTCCCGCCTGGAGTTACCTTCGTGGCAGTTGACCGTATTTACAGCTTTATTTATATTTCTGATCCCCCATGGATATACTTCGTGGTTGGTGATCTCGTGTGTGTGTGTGTGTGTGTGTGTGTGTGTGTATATATATATATATATATATTTACCACTTTTATATATATATATATATATACCTGCTTATTGCTTTCATACAAACTGCAATATCTTGTGCGCCTAGGAATCATGTGATCACAGATTCATCCCATCGGATCTAGATTCGGTTCCCGTGATGAACATTTTCAGCTGTAAGCAGCTTGTAAATTATTCTGCGATGTCTGATTTTCCTCAGATGGCTTTCATACCCACGAGAAAGTCGGCATTATTATTGTACATTATTTTCATACGGATGCCTCGCATTCGTCAAATAAAATCAATCCAGCCGCCCATTTAATAAAAATGGAAGTGTAAAAGGCCTCAATTCCTATTGAGCATCAGGGTTTGAAAAACCTCTTTTATAAAACATCATTGCTATATCTTGCTAAAACTGAATTTTTACATAAATTCAAATCCTGTGTATATAGGTTCAACCAGGCCTCGCACATCTTTCATATAACAGCACATTGACCCACACACACACACATACACATTCAAATAACAGTTTCTTGAAAAGAGGCTGTCACCGTGGTAACACGGATGTCGAGGGGTGCCTAACACCTTCCCCTAGCATAACCAAGTCCCCGGACCCTAAAATGAATCTCGGTTTCGCCGACCCGTATATCAGTGTCACATCACTGGGTCAATGTGCAAACCTTTTCTCGGTTATGTTGGTACAACCATTTAAAAAACCAACTGGCGACTCTTAACAGTCCCATCGTCGACATTATACATGTCGGACCTTTTTCACTTGTTTTTTCACACAAATCTCACTTAAAATGGGAACACCAAAGAACAAGTAACAGAAAGGGACACCCAAAAATCCCGACGTCGACAGGTGGCGACTCTGCTGGGGACTCCAGTAAAAGGACTTAAGCCGCTATTACAATCTTTTCAAAACTGTTATATGCTTGCGTATGGATGATTACATTTACATTTGAATGAATGTGTGCGAATGCATATCTTGTTTGCTGTTAGTGCCTCGCACTATAAACTGTGTGTGATGTTAGTGCCTCGCACTATAAACTGCTTGTGATGTTAGTACCTCGCACTATAAACTGCTTATGATATTAGTGCTTCGCACATGTCATCATTGCATACGGTGAGACGCGATGTATGTGAATGTATGTTGAGTGGTCCCTCCACCAGGAGGCTATCCCGTCGTTGTTTGATTACTGGACTCGTGAGAAGCCTGATTCTCCGAGGCTCAGGAAAGGCACCACCCAAATTCGCTCCAGTTGAAAGACCGGATTAACTTCCCGTCTAGTAGATTGCGATGATTTGGGAACCTTCATGCCAAAAAGTCGCGAGAGTAACCTAAGATAGGTTAGCCTCTGATAAACCTCTCATTTTAATTACTTGTAAACACAAATACTTGTAATTTCATTCCACATACATGCTACAAACAGCTGACACTCGTTTTACAGGATAAAATTCCTAAAATAAACACATCACATAGCATGTCATTATATACCTTCCCTAAAGACTAAACTATGCCAGTCTTTCGCAGGGAATCAATCGGACCTATTACCCGGTCAAAGTCCAAAAAGGCAACAGGCCTACAGTCAATCATGTCGTCATCCGACCAGACTGAACTTAATCCAGTTTCTCGCAAAGAGTTCGACGGGTTAAGCAAACAGATTACAGATTTGGCTGTTCTATTAAAAGAATTACACCAATCTACACAGGGTCAAAAAATACCCATACATATTGAGTCCTCCACACAAGGAGGAATTCCGGTCATTACTATACCAGAGCCACAGTTGGATACAACTAACAAAACGCATGATGCTGCCCATCCCACTGGAGATCCAGACAACGGTGACATCAAAAAGAAAGTCCTCCAAATGGAAGAGACCATTCGCGCTATCAAAGGAATTGGAACACACGGTAGTGTTTCATATGCAGATCTATGTATTGTTCCTGGTATTCACTATCCAGAAAAATTTAAAACTCCTGACTTTGAGAAATATGACGGGTTAGGGGATCCTTATACACATTGAAAAGTCTTTATTGGAGAACTAGGATCCTATGCAGAGGATGAAAAAATCAGAATGCAATTGTTCCAAAAGAGACTAACTGGAGAAGCCCGTTCGTGGTACACAAGATTAGACAACTCCAAAATCCACAGTTGGGAAGAGCTAGCACATGCCTTCCTCACTCAATATAGTTTTTAAACTCAAATGGCTCCTGATCGGTATCAAATTACCAAGATCAAGAAACAGTCCAACGAGTCTTTCAGAGAGTATGCCCAAAGGTGGAGACGCCTGGCTGCCCAAGTTAGTCCTACCATGCCAGAATCAGAAATGGTCATGACATTCATAGACATACAAGAAGCTCCCTTCTATGAGAGAGTTTTAGCCGGCATAGGCAAACCATTTTCTGAAATGGTTAAACATGGGGAGATGGCTGAAATGGGATTGAAGTCAGGAAAGATTCAAGACCTAGCCGCACTCAAAGCTGTTGCTGATCACATCCAATCTAGAAATTATGGGAATAACCCCTGGAGGGTCCATAAAAAAAAGAGGAGGATGTTTCCCTGATACTACAGGGACAAAAAGGTAAGCAAAGTATGCCTATTCAAAGGAGATACTACACTCCCTTTCCAGCTCAGTCTACAAACCCTCCAGTACCAAAAGGTGGAGAAATTAAACGCCATCGAGTGTTTACGCCCTTAGGGGATACCCTCGAGAACATCCTCAATCTTCTGACAACACAGAAGTAAATTACACATCTTCTTCCACTAGCCAGCCCTAATGGACGGGGTTTCAATGCTGCTAGGAAATGTGCTTATCATGCCGGGGCACCTAGACATGACACTCAGGACTGTTGGGCCTTGAAACACAAGATCCAGGACCTGATAGACAACAGGGAGATCGTAGTCACCAAATCTGATCAGCCTCATGTACAAGACAACCCTCTCCCTCAACATAAGGAAGAAAAGGTTAACATGATTAATTGGAGCAGTGGACAGAGTTCCAACTTCGGCGATGATTCCTCCCAAACCATCAAAGACGGTGATGACAGATGGGATTATGCTAAGTTCCAGTTCACCATGGAACGAAAGATCAAAGCTCTTGGCAAACAAATAGAGCAATTAGCCGAATTGGTGACTTATCAGCACCAAGTGACTCGGCAATTAATCAGCCAAGAGCATGCCAGTCTCCTACCTATTGTCATGAACATTCCCTCGTCACTTTCAGAAAATGAAATGTTGAAAGATAAAGTGACGACGAGGGCAAATACCAGAACCCCACATTTCTGATGAGGTTATGTCAGCCACACAAGAAATGATGTCGTTGGGTCATAAGCCAGGACAAGGGTTGGGTAAAGATGGCCAGGGTATTCGTTACCCCATTCGACTAACCAAGCAAGTTGGAACAGCTGGACTAGGCTATTATGTCAGCTCTAGTCACATGAATCCTCATAAGCATCAACAGATTCCTTCAGCTTCAACCATGTGGTGTTTGGCTTCGCCTTCAAACTATGAGTCCGCACAACCTCCAGTAAAGGTGCCCGCCAATGTCATAGCAATGTTATTTCCTAAGCCGAAACCGGTGGAAGAAAAGAAAATCGTTATTCCAGATCCCGCAATCGAAGAAGAGGAGCGGAGAATCAAGGAAAACGTTGCCCGAATAATGTCAGGCATGCGCATCATCGTCCATGATGAACATACCAACAAATACACCCCAGACGATGATTGCCCTGACGTAATGGCCATCATTCGGGACAAGGAGGATGATGAAAATCCCTCCATCACTGCGATCCACCCGGACTTTACCCTTTCCAATTGGAACAGCATTCCTTGCTTTGGTCGACAAGGGTAAAGCGGGCAAAAACTCTTTTCTGCCTTATAGATACAATAACTGCTTACTTTTCTGTACAGTATTAGCTGTTTATTTTGCCAGTATATGTTAACACTGTGTATGATCAACGCATTTCATATATACTAAGTGAAAGCATATTTTGTTTCAAGACTCTGAATTTAGATGTGTCTGTACATGCGGATACATTGCCTCTCCTACACAAGGATTGTACCTTTGATGTAGAGATGAATTCAGCCTTGATGGATCCCCAGGATGACATTGAGGTGCCTCCAGAAATTCAGGAATTCAAAGACAAACCCAAACCCAACATTGATCAAACCACTTCTTTTAATCTCGGAACCTTAGAAAGCCCTAAGTTAATCCAGATTGGTTCAGACCTTACCCCAAACCAACGGAATGACATGGTTACTCTATTAACCCAATTCCAAGACGTGTTTGCATGGTCTCATGAAGACATGGTGGGCTTGTCCACTAACATTGTACTTCATCGCCTTCCCATTAAAGAGGGATTCAAGCCGGTTAAGCAGAAACTCAGGCGATTAAAACCTGAGTGGAGTTTAAAGGTGAAAGAAGAAATTGTGAAACAATTTCAAGCTGGCATCATCATGGTGTCTACATATCCTGAATGGATATCCAACATCGTGCCCGTACCTAAACCTGGAGGGAAGGTGTGAGTCTGAGTGGATTATAGGGACTTGAACAAAGCTTGCTTGAAAGAGAGCTTTCCCGTGCCATTCATCCGCATTCTCATTGATAACACTGCTCAATACGACATGTACTCCTTTGCCGATTGCTTTGCGGGGTACCATCAGATCATGGTTGCCGAGGAAGATCGTGAGAAAACTGCTTTCATCACTCCTTGGGGAACTTTTTGCTATAGACGGTTGTCATTCGGCCTCATCAATGCTGGAGCTACCTATCAACGAGCTCTGATGGCTCTTTTCCACGACTTAATGCATAAAGAGATTGAGATCTACGTGGATGACATCATTGTCAAGCCCCAAAAGGAGGATGACCATCTAGACCATCTCAGAAAGTTGTTCAACAGGTTGCGAAAGTATAACTTGAAGTTGAATCCAGCTAAATGCGCCTTTGGCGTCAAGTCAGGCAAGTTGCTAGGATTTCTAGTTAGCCACAAAGGGATCGAGCTGGATCCTACCAAAATCCAAGCCATCACGGAAATGCCCATTCCTCAGACAGAGAAGGAAATACGAGGATTTTTGGGAAGGATTAACTTCATCAGCAGGTTTATCTCCCAACTCACAGCGACCTGTGAGCCAATCTTCAAGTTATTAAGGAAGAACTCCTCCATGAAATGGAATGATGAGTGCCAGAATGCCTTCCTTATAATCTAGAAATAGCTGGTCAAAGCTCCTATCTTGGTGCCACCCAGGGATGATGTTCCCCTATTCATGTACCTGTCCATAAGTGACAATGCCATGGGCTGTATGCTGGGACAAAAGGACGATAGAGGCCAAGAACGAGCCATCTATTACCTCAGCAAAAGGTTCAACAGCAGTGAACACAAGTACACTCTGATCGAGAAGACGTGTTGTGCTTTAGCATGGGCTTCCATGAGGTTACAGCATTACCTCCATGGTCATACAACCCATCTCATATCCCGCGTGGATCCTCTCAAATATGTGTTAAGCAAACCCATGTTGAACTGCCAGCTGTCCAGATGGCAGTTGATCCTACAACAATTTGACATTGTTTATGTGACTCAAAAGTCCATCAAAGGTCAAGGAATCGCGGATCAACTGGCCGCCGCACCTTCAGGGGATTTCAAACCCTTGGAAACATATTTTCCCGATGAAGGAGTAATGACAGTGCAGCAACACCATCAGTACAATACACGCCAATCATGGAATATGTATTTTGATGGAGCTGTTAACATGGAAGGTTCTGGAGCTGGAGCCATCCTAATATCTGATACGGGGGAGCAATATCCCGTTGCCATCAAATTATAGTTTGTCAGCACCAACAATACGGCTGAATATGAAGGTTGTCTCATGGGGCTAAAACTTGCCCGTTCAATGGGCATTAGGCGGTTAACTGTCCTTGGAGATTCGGAGTTGGTAATCAGACAATCCACCGGAGTCTATCAAACCAAGGAACTACATTTGCTGCCTTACCATCGGCAGGTTTTGAAGATGGCTTTGGAGTTCGAAGAAATCTCCTTTCTACACATTCCTCATAATAGGAATGATTTCGCGGACGCGGACGCATTAGCAACCTTAGCCTCCTTGATTCGCATATCAGACAAGGAACACTTTCCAAGCGTCACAATTTCCCTGCACAAGGCCCACGCCTATGAGAATTACGTTGGAGAAGTATCGGATGAGCTACCTCCCATCCAACCTCCTTGGTATCAGCATATCAAGGAATATCTGCGAGATGGATCTACACCCGCTGAGGCGAGCCTAACTGAGAAAAGGCGGATCCACCGACTTGCTATGGAATTCTACTTGAGTGGAGATGTGCTCTATAAAAGAGATGCAGAACTAGGTCTCCTCAGGTGTCTAGACAAAGATCAAGCCCAAAGGCTTATGGATGAAAGTCATGGCAGAGTCTGTGGCCCCCACATGAGTGGCCCCCTCCTTGTCAAGAAAGTCCTCAGGACGGGACATTATTGGCTATCCCTCAAGGCTGATTGCCATGACCACGTCAAAAGATGCTATCAGTGCCAGATTCATGGGAATGCTATACACGCCCCTCCACAGGAGCTCCACAATATGAGTTCACCTTGGCCCTTCTCAATGTGGGGAATGGACGTTATTGGACCCATTGAGCCTAAAGCCGGTAATGGTCACCGATTTATCTTCACCATGATCGACTACTTCACCAAATGGGTAGAAGCAGCCTCCTTCCCCAGGGTCACTAAAGAAGCCATCATTGCTTTCATCAAAAACAATGTCGTTTGTCGATATGGACAACCAGAGGTGATTGTGTCAGACAATACCAAAAACCTCAACAACAAAATGATGGAGGAATTATGCCGTAAATTTCGCATCAAACACCTTAACTCTGTCATCTATCGTCCGAAGATGAACGGTGCTGTTGAAGCGGCTAACAAAAATATCAAGAATATTATGCAAAAGATGTCAGCCAACCACAAAGATTGGCCTGGCCTGCTGCCTCTTACCTTGTTAGCCTACAGAACCACGATGCGTACTTCAACTGGGGCAACCCCCTACACTCTAACCTATGGGATGGAAGCAGTACTCCCCATAGAAGTTGAGATGGAATCTCTCATAGTGTTGATCGACGCTCAGCTGGATAAAAACCAATGGGTACAAGACAGGTATCACCAATTGTCTCTGATAGACGAAAGGCGAATCGCGGCTATCTTCCATGGTCAGCTATACCAACAAAGGATCGCCAGATCCTACAACAAAAAAGTCCAGCTACGGCAGTTTAAACAACATGACTTGGTTCTAAAGAAGATTCTTGACAACCAAGATCAGGCCAAAGGAAAATTCGCTCCTAACTGGGAAGGCCTGTTTATTGTCAAGGAAGTATTGACAGGAGGTGCTCTCAGATTGCAAGAAATGGATGGCGATGAATTTCCACAACTCATCAACTCAGACACCGTGAAATGGTATTATGTCTGAAGTAATCAGCAAACACCCTGGTGCGTCGTCATCAGGTCACCAGTCATTTCGGTTCTTGAACCCTTTTACCGCATACAACTTTTCTACACTTTGCCCCTCAGGGAAACATACTCTTCAAGCCAGCAGCCTGGCTCTCTTTTCTGCACTTATAGGTCATCCCACCGTGGATCGAACCTCTCGCACTTGCAGTTTGGCTACCCATACATGGGATCAAACTTTTCGTACCTGCAGTTTATCCTTAACCTAGGATTAAACTTTCTCCTCCCCACACTCGAACCTGCACATGGGATTGCGCTTTCTCTTCTCGCCCTGAGGGGCGAACTACGTCGACCTGATCTCCTCTTCAATAGGAGTACGTAGGCAACCATGTTACATGGCCCGGTCGCAATAAAATAAAATAAAAACAAAAACATTTCTACCCTCTTCTCCTCACAAACAAAAACAACCAAAAACATTCCTACACCATATCATCCCTATACAGCGTTGAACCTCTTACACCAGGTTCGAACTACGCAGACCTGATCTCCTCTTCAATAGGAGTACGTAGGCAGCCATTCATGGTGCGG